>JARJDZ010004725.1:0-11488 GCA_030264555.1 Aleochara sp. GC000083 | reverse complement strand
GCCATCGTTGCATACCTCTCCAAATCTTTCTTCAGAAATACCCGAGGCATGTCCACCTGATTGATGAGTTTGTAACATTTTCTGGGAGTCTCTGCAGCCTCTTGAACTACTCTAGAGCATGAAAAGAACATCCCATATGCCGCCCACTAAAACATAATCCTTGCTCAAAATATGCCGACTATTTATGACACCTATATTACATACCAAATAATACATCATTACAGTAAATCGTGTGATATAAAGTTTCACATTTATCGGTGTCTGTTTGTCCCTCTCTGATGCCAGATTAATATTTCGAATATAGAGCAGTGCAATATTTACCACTGCTAAGATATTCATCATTATATACGCCCAGAAAGCAATGTGCACCATCCCAAATACCTTATTATATAAGTCAACACATTGCTTCATCGCCATATACCCCTTCATTATCGTCCCAACTTTAAACGTTTTAATTGCGTTGTCCTTCCGACCATCAACCATATGAGTGTACACGCAACGTTCCAAATGCACGTTCAAATCGTGCATCCTCGAGTAAATCAAATCGGAATAGTACATCATTAGACAAACAGTATGGAAGGAATGAAAGCTCTGCATGACGCGAGCAAGGATGTAACGATGACCCGACCATGGCAGCATTTGGGCCCATGTGAGAGAGACGTGTAAGTGAAGGGCGAGAACAACTCCATAAATACAAAGAAACTTCCATAGAGCTCTCTTTGTCCGTTCGGGTGCTGAAAATGCTTCCAATGATTTCAGAATGGTTAACATCTCGAGCCATTCGTTGCCACGCAGAAAGTTGATAAAAATGATGCTGAAGATGCTGAAAATAAATGCTGCGACACCAGCCATGACGTAGCCAGCCGTAAAAGTTTTATTGTTGACATCGAAATGCACGTATTTCCCGTACCAGTTGTAAATATTGACAAATCCCAATAGTGTCAGCCAGAAAGTACCAATTATATAGTTTGCAAATGTTTTTCGTGTACTTCTTTTATGGTGGCTTAGCTGTGGTTTCGGTGCGCGAATTAGTCCAGCAATATATGATGCATAATGCAGATATGTAAAGAATTTTATTTGCAACATTTTAAAGTCCTACATTCTCCTAATAACTAAGGGAAAACGTTCGTTTTTGATTGGCGTGTTAATGAGACGTTTTACGTTTTAGATAGTATATTTATAACAGTTGACTAGACAAAACGCCGCCGTACTTATAATAATTAGAATGATTCTGGTATTATTGAATAGTTAATGAGAAAAATTAATAAATAAAATTATAATTATTTCATGGGGAAATGAGCGTGTCTATGAAAATTCGATTCATTATACTTTTATTGAGTTATGGTTACTACATCTAATGATATTTATTTTGTAACTAGCGGACACGGCAGACGGTGTCCTGTCTATTATTTTTTGTCAAATCCAACATGGCGGTTTTCTGAAAGGAGCGTGGAGGGAGGAGTTATCTGGAGATGTCCCTATGAGTCATGAAAAGTTCGTAGCGTGGAGAATTTTGAGTAAGCATGCAAAATGTTGATTTCGTTCGAATCTTCAAGCGCACGCCTCTGGTTCTGATTCCAAGCTTTTCCGTTGAATTGAAAAGTGGCGTTGTCCCATATCTAAATTTTTACTTGTACAGCATAGGAATGGGCATCTCCAGATATCTCCTCCCTCCACGATCAGGAGTAATGTCTGGAGCGTGGAGGAAGAAGAATCTGGAGTTAACATGATCTTTACCTGTGTATGGGGATGATGTTCGGTTATTTGTTCAGAAGTCTGATCATTTCTATTTAGCGAACATATATCGCAAACAAATTCAATACACGAATATTATCCATAAACAACCGAAAAGTATTTTAGCATAATTACTCATGAAGATAATTATTACCATAAAATTAACGTAAATCGGGAGGAAGGTCATGTGTCATCAAAATGCCACATCTGCAGCGGTGTAGATAACCAGCCAAGATTTGTTGTAAAATTGGATAAACAGAGATTTTTCATACACATTAAAACTGATCATTAATACAAACGAAATTAACCATATGGTTCCAACTATACATATAGCTGGCCGTTGTTCTTTGGGAATGTCCTCTGGTCATTAAATTCGAATTTGGTGTTTGATGAAGTCCTGCCACATAAGTCGTGCTGCATAATGCAGATATGTAAAAATTTAATATCTAACATTTTCGATTTCTAGATTAACTTGAATTGTAACAAAAGAAAGGTTTTTGGTGGTATAGTCTCTTGATGTATTTGTTCTGGACAGGATATTTCACTATTTCGAATCCTGAATGCTTTAATTGCGTGTTTTAGCGATAACGCCATGCATATTAAGTTATATTGAGCATGGTATTAATAAATTGTTAATGAAAATAATGAACAAACGATAGTATTAGAATTAAATAGATATTCTAAATAGATAGGAAATTTAAGGCAATATTAGTTGGACAAATGTGCATGGCCATAAAAATTTATTATAATTTTATGTAATTGCTATTAACTTATTTTGTATTTATTTTGTAATTTGTTTGTGTCGAAGAATTAATTCCATATTTCATTGAATAAAGCAATAATGTATTATAAATAAATTGCCTTCCTGTTTTTCAAGAGAAAAATATATTTTATAAAAGTTATTTATCAATATTATTATAGTAGTTTTAATGGCAGCAGCGATAATTTGGGATCGAGTGAGGAAAAGAATTGCAGATCGTGGTTAAACTATAGGTGAATAACTTTAATCAGCTAACTTACAACTTCCACGACTTACGATTTACTTCTTCGACCTTCAACTTACGACTTCTCTCTTCTACTTCCAACTTAAGACTTCTCGGGTCAACATGCAACTTAAGACTATTCAACTTGCAACTTAACTAAACTAAAACATCTTCTAAGCTAACTTATCTATTTCTTAAAACTACTTAAGTCTAATCTAAAACTAACGCGACACACTATCACTTTTGGCGCCGATCGCACTCGCCAAGGCGTCACGCACCCTTAAAACTACCCACTTGAAATTCTTCGTTCCTACATTATTTTATCACATAAATAATAATTATGCAGCAAGAGAATTAAGTGACGTTTTGTTCCCGCATAGAGATGCTGCATAGAAACAAAAAACTTCCCGTGTTGATGAAAATTATGTTCGTGCTGTTCAGAAGAACATAATTGCAACTGAGGGCCAAATTATTGTACATTTTGAAGTATACATATTTACAGTTCAAAATACTTTATTGTTTAGCTTTGGCAAACTATACCGCACATAATTTTATATCGAACATTTAGTAATTCTAGATTATTTGATAAGTTGTAATAACTTTGTATCCACATGTTCTTGATGCCGAGGTTCTATCCAGAATTTTCCAATATTTTAAATTGTCATTCATTAATATATTTTACTAACATAATGTTACAATTATATTGCCACGGTATTAATGAATTGTTAATGACATAAATTATCAAGTAAAAATATTTTAATCAAATATACATTAAAATTGATTTAGAGCATTTTTTCTCTAAATATCCAGGAAAGTTCATTGTAATTTTTTATACAATATAAATGTTGTTATTTTTTTCTAATTTGTTTGCCTAGACATTAGACACCAATAATCTAATGTAAATATTGAATGTTCCAATAAGGAACACTATATTTGAAAATGATAATAATCCTTTTAATTCTTTCAGAAATTATTGAAATTGCTGAAGAACCAAAATAAATTACGATAAAAGCAATATGAGGCACAAATCCCAAGATTTAGTGCCATGCAAAATGGTCAGAGGGCCCAAGAAAACTCCAAATTGGCAACGAAATATCCAATTTCTTATGTTTCATCTCGATTCATCAGGTGAATAAATCCCCAAAAACATTGAGAATTGCTAACATTCCTTACCACACGATTCTCTTGAGAAAGGTCATGATAACCACAACGAATAAATACGTATTCAATATTTCAAAACGTAAATACTTTCATTGCAAATTGGAAGTCAATAAATTGGCCAGAAACGTCAAAGATTTTAATTGCACTATGTTGAATTTTGATAACTTTCTAATTGGGTCGAAAAATTTATGACAAAACTATTATTTTACCATCTTAGATGACCAAGATGGTAAAATAATAGTTTTGTCATAAATTTTTCGACCCAATTGTTAGTATCCTGTTAGTATCCTCCATTTTACCATCAATTTGCGTTAATGTGCAACTAGCACTACATTATTGTAATTAAAATATTAATTTTAAAAAGAAAAAATAGCATTTATCTTATATTTTTGTTCTTATATTTTGTTTCTCCAAAATCGATTTTCGGCGATGCTTTGCCTTCATCAGTGGATGTAATAATTTTATCTTACTGGAGCGTATAATATTGCATTTCCTATGCTTGTTTTTATTGACAAAAATTCAATATTTTTCACTTGTCAAATCAGTGACGTACATTTTTCTACAAGTGGAAAAAATGAATACCTTTTTTTTCTACAAGTAGGAGAAATGAATGATATCTTACAAAATAAAGTGCTATTGTTACTAAGGTATCAAGATTTTAAGGTTTGGCAAACATAATCATAATGTGCCAGGTCAAACGAAATTCTGACGGTTTAATTATGACATTTGAAATGTCATATCAAAAATTGTGGAAGTAATTTTGGATTTTGTTGCTTCTTGGAACATTGTATCAAACTTTCTCCAGTAAGATAAAATGTCGTATATTACACGTGTGCAAAATGCCATAATATACTCGTGAAATTTGTGTATCACTCATTTATAATTTTGCATTTCTCACACTTATAATATAATCTACTATTATTTTCGTTAGATATAAGTACGGTCCTGCAATTTAAAATTTATTGCTGATCATTGCTTAAATATAACAATGGTTAGATAAATGATTATTGCAAAAAGAAGAATATATATAAGAAAACAGGATAATAGAATAGGATAAATGTAACCTTGAATTTTTTATGACAGTCCCTCACATAAATTTGACAGATGTCACTAGACAACAAACATGATCATGCCACCTAAATATTACATATCCCCAAATCCACCCTCGAATTTTCCACTTCCCCCAAAATCGGATAGATAATTGAATTAGTCCTTCTTCAAATATGTGTGCGAATGAATAAATCACGTGCAAATGCTGATGGCGTGCGTCCACGAAACATGATGAAGCGTAGGGCACACGACAGCCTCGTGCTTCGCACAACAACAAGTCGAAAACGCAAGAGGGGCGTGCGTGCGAAAATTCGCCGGCAGAGATGGCGAAAAGTCTCGCGCAAGTTGGCGGCAATGCGAATAATAAAAGTCAGCCAGGATACAAACACACACACATGCACACATGCACGCTACGAAAATAGATCCACAACCATACACAAGCCAATCGAGCACCAACACCAGCATGCATCAACGAAAATGAGCCACGAGCATCGTCGTCGTTGCCGCCATTAGATTTGCACCAGCGTCGTCGGCGCGACCCAGAAAACAATATAAAATTTTATCTTTCTCGAAATATTTCGCGCTTCGCGTTCAGGCAGCGCCGAAATTTCGGCGGCCGTCGCGGCATTTTCCGCCGCGAGCATCAGGTTTTATTTTCGTGGATTTTATATCTGATAGGTCGTTGTGTTCAATGCTTTATGCCATTTTTTCGCCTTGAGATTGACAATTTAAAATAGAAGCGACATCTGGCCATTGTTTTACGGCTTTTATTTAATCCAGGCTGACGTCGTTGCCTATTTTTAAGCTGCATGTTCTTGAATTTCAAATGGGGTTTATGAAGTAATTAATGAAGATGGAAGCTGTACGTACACGTATTACATTTTTATTGTTTTGGGGGTTTTGTTTCTAAGAGGGGAAAAAATGGGATTTCAAAAGTTAAAGATCATAGTTTTGAACTAGCTGTCAAATGATTTATTTTGACAGTATAGTAGATGGCGTTGTGTGCGGTACTCAGGGAGTACAAAACGCAGGGTAGGCTTAATGAAAATATAGAGACAACAACATAGGTAGAGATCGTGAGGTTCAAAAAGGCACAAGGAGTGGGGTGGGTCATGCTGCGCAGAAACCAAAATTCGATTCGGGTAACTTCGACGGAGCTGGCTTTTTTGCTACGCCCTTTAATTTCATTCACTACTGTCAACGAGCAATATTTGCGCATGTTTATCCCCACTCCTTGTGCCTTTCTGAACCTCACGATCTCTACCAATATTTGTATAGATAAAAAATTCCCTATCTGTTATATTTTAGCTTCCACTTTTTCTATCATACACTTTATTTCATTAAATTTAAGGTAATTTAATCAAAATTATGAGGAAGTTGTTTGAAGTCATAAAAGTATTATTGTCTTTATACAATAATGATTCCAATAAAATAAGGACTATTTCTGGTTTTGAACAAATAAATTAATAGCTAGATTATAGAAATCAGTTTTTTTATGGCCTATGTTTGTTTTATAACGACATGTATCAAAATTATATGGGACTTGTTAGAACTAACAAAAGTTGAAATTTACATTTGTATTTTTTATTAATAAATCGATATTGGAATATTGGAATATTTTTTCCTTTAGTGGATTAAATGGGCTATTGATAACCAAAATTGCTCAAATTGTTTTCGAATTGCCCTTAAAATGCCTTATTTTCCTAAAATATATTTCGTTTCCATTTAATTTATAGGCTAAATTATGACATTCAATAATTATGCAAATCAAATTTTTCTAGAGTTATCTGTTCAGACTTTTTAAATAGCAGCAACAAAATGAAATTTTCATTTGTTCTATGGTCCTTCTTTTTGTCTTTTCAATAAATTTGATATCTTCTTATTGAGCAAGATTTATCATGGTAGATTTGATTAAAGCTTGAATTTTTTTCTCCACTTTCGAATATTTTACCTCACTAAATTGCCTTTTAATAAATTAGGTGGCTTTTTGATCAACAAGATTAGAAAAACTTGATTTTGGTCCATTTTTCCTCCAGACATATCATTCCTTGTAGTAACATCTGTAAAATTTTGTGGAACTTGCCAAAAGTTACAAAAAATTAAATTTGCTCTATGATCCCCAATTTAAATATCAATTTTTTTCCTTTGAACAATTTAGATCTAATTTCTTGACGAGGATATCTACTGAAATGGCGTTTTGTTTAGTTTTTACAATATAAATTATGATATTGAATATTTATCCGAATCACGTTTGTAGCGACATCTATCAACAAACCCGTAAAATTTTCAGGAGCAAACATTTTTATTTTGTGTAAATATTTTTTCTTTAAACAAATTTGATGGTTCCTAAACAGATGCAAGACAATTAAAATTGAATTCTGCATCGTCCCCAAAGAAATTTATCAATCAATATATAATCAAGGATTACCATTGATTTCAAGGTTAGCAAATGGATAACCAGATTTGTCAAAAATTTCAACTTTTCAAAAATTTAGTAAATACTGTCGGCTGTTGATTTGGAATATCTTAAAGATTTAATTACAAAGAAACCACTTTAAAAAACAATTACCCCTCTGGGTGCATCATCAATCAATTACGAGCGAAGTTCATCCATTTAAAACTTGCTTAATTAACGCGCAATTAATGAAGCGCCATTGAAACCGTTCGCCACGTCGCAGATTTAAGCGAGGAGTTGCTTGGTGTTGGCGCCCATTTGGTTAATCGAGCATTCATTCGACATACCATTGCGGACGAAAGAGGAAACCAACTACGCAATCACATTCGGTCGAAGAAAAGCGCGCCCTCATTCGGAAATATGCGAAGGAATTGCGCATCGCGAACAATAACAAGGAAGACGTAAATGTGGGCTCGGTTCTTCATTTGACATTTGACGTCGAGCGTCGACATTCCGCCCATTTGCACTATGGATGTCTGGACGACTTGCCCTACCCTGCTATATCATCAATATCACCTTCGTGTGCAGTTCGTTGGACATGAGATATAGGATAATGTACGAGGGACATTAAACTGCATCCGCATCGCTTATAATTTCCACCCTTTTCGCCGGATTCACTCGTCGCATTATGGGTGCGCATAATCCGAAATGGGTTGCAATTGGGTCAAAGCGTGAATTTGCGCATGAGGGAAATTCTTCCAAGTATATCCTGACAGGATAATAGGAAAGAAGTTTATAGACGAGTCTGCACTCAAAGATTTTGAAAATACAGTCTTTTGATTTTATTTTCTTTAGACCCCGAATTAAATGATATTGATATTTCTAAAAATTGGTAAATTATCAGATAGTTAAGTTAACTCTTTAAGGTATGTAATATTGGAAACGAAGACAATAATTAAATTATTAGGTTATATCATACGTAAATTCTTTTTTAACAAACTTTTATTTTATTTTTTATTTTATAATAACAAAATAAACTCTCTCTTCATTTCATGAGATTGGTCAAGAAAAAAATGAGTTTGGATTGTCAAAATCCATCTTATTTACCGAATTACCCTGAAACGCTGATTAACAACCAGCTTTCAAATTCTTTAGCATATTTTTGAAAGAAAAACCTTCAAATTCCAAATCAACGACTTTTTACAAGAACGGAATTGATAAACTGGCAGAAAAATGAAAATTGTGGTAAATACATAATAGACTTTTTATCAAACCTTAATCATATTTTGATTGATAAAAAAATAAAATCAGTCGTCATTCAATAGATCGAGTATAAGAATATCCCCTTAAATATTTCAATGAAGATATTCTAAATGTAACCCTTCCAAATACAATTTTGCTTTTAAAAATTTTGAAAAAAAAAAGTACTTTTTTATTCTTTAGAAAAAGAAATGTGTTGGCAATTGACTTGAATCTTTTGTATCTAAAAATTTATATTATAAAACCCATAGTAGAAAATGGAAAAGTATAAAAATGTCAACAAATGTCGTATATAAAATAAAATCACAACTTGGTCCACAGCTATACGATAAATAAAATAAATAAAATCAAACGAAAGAAAATTTCCGGTTTTACAATCTCCAAAATTATGCAACCCTAAAATCAAGTCCAGTAAGGTTGGTCACATATGTATATTCAATCTATGTAGGATTTAGTTTGGAAATGTCTAAAAGATAAATATGAACTTTTACTTTTAAATATTAGCGGAAACTTTAAGATATTTCAAATGGGAACTTCAACGAATTGTAATTCAACAGAAAAATTTTGTCCATTTTCATCAATTATAAATACTCACTACTTAAATTGCCATACAATTTTTTTATGAAAATATACGAAATTTCTAATGAATCATGCTATTAACCAAAATTGCAATTGTTAATATAAATCATGGAACAATTAAATTATCTTTATCCTAATTTGCATGATAAAGAGATGTTAAAAATTTTAACTGTCACTTGCTGTCAAAAAGACTGACAAAATTAATCATTATTGGATATAAAATTGACCTATTATATCCTCCCAAATATAAACAAATACTCATATATCAAAATTTTTCATATTTTTTTTCAAGAAATTACAAGAAAATTACAATTACATTTTTAATCAAAAATATCTATGAATCTATTAACTAAAAATGTCTTTGATATCTAACCAATAATTATTTTTCTTTTTTTATAACTGACAATGAGTAAATTTTTTCCTTAGTTAAAAATTTTAAGGATGTTTTTGAGGATAAATAATATGATTGTTTGACTATGCAAAAAACTACTAAATTGTTGAAAAATTGACATCTTCCTTATAGTAAGAAATTACTGTCCAGCTTTAATATATGTGACCCAACATACTGACGCACATTGTGGGTTGCGTTATGATTGTTTTGTCTGGAGGCAATCACTGATGTGCCACACTTATATTAATTTATAACGTCGCATCGAAGAAAAAAAACACCTCCACGTTTTGTCTCCTCATTTTTTGCGTTTATTTTCGGCGTTTTTATGTCATTATTTATTCGCCTTGAATCTTCCGCGCGTTTCCCGCCCTCATTTGTTGTTCTCGCATTTCTTCTCTCTTCTTCTATTTTTTTTATTTAGAAATTGGAGGAATGGGATATTTGTGGTTGGTATTATCCGCGCAAAGCTCGCGGCTCGAGCCGAATCATCGTGACAACCAAGAAAGCAGTAGGGCTTACAAAACGGGGCTCGTGTGATCATGGTGTACGCTACTATTTGTTAAGTCAGTCGTTGTCGCAGGCATTCTACACCTGTCACCAGCTTATTTTTAGGTGTGTAAATCTTGCTAGTTGGAAAATGTATAAATATCGTCGGCAGCGCGGCAAAAATACACAGAAATAGCTATTTCAGCATACAACGCGTTCGATGCGCATGCGCAATTTGCCAGGCCATGGAGATTTTGTCAAGTAATTTGAGGTTGCTAATGAAATTAGGAAGAAATCAAAACAAAATGTTTTAACCAGTTATTTGTTATGATTTTGTTGGATTTTTGATTTAAATGATTCCATAAATTCACTTGCAAAATGAAAAATTATGGTAGGCAACTTAATGCACACCATTCAAACAGGTACATGTATATTGTTTATGTTATTTTTTGGATTTATCATGTTATCTTAATACTGATATATTCAAATTTTTCCTTTTATTACTTTTTGAATTTTTGACAGATTCAGAATACCCATAAGACCACTCTTCAAAGTTATGCAACCCTAACATCAAATCAAATAAAGTTGGTCATATATATTCGGTCTTGAATTGTCTAAATAAAAATTATGAACTTTTACCTTTAAGTGTCAGTAGAAACTTTTATTTGAAATGGAAGTCAAATTCAACAGAAAATTTTGCCAATTTTCAAAAATTAAAAATACTCAATTTGATATTGTTAAATTTCCATACAATTTTCTTATAAAAATGTATTAACGACATTTTCTTATTGACAAATTTAATGAGGAAATACAGGAAAGTTTGAATATGAGATAAAATTTGCAATTACTTACAAGTGTGAACTTATTTGACAAATTCCTGTCTGACGTTTATGACAGATCGGCTTATGAAATGTCACATGTCGCCAAAAACACAATTAATCCATGTGATGTATGGAAAACTTACCTGAAACAAACAAAACGGAATTAATTTCCATATATTGCATCAACAACAACAACAACAAAATTATTAAATTTTTTTGCGTCAAGAAGTTGCATCAATGAAGGAAACCAGAATTAACCAAAAAAATTGGGTTACCACAAACAAATAATTTATCTACCACATGTTTACTTAATTGAAGTATAGAATAACATTATTCATTGTCATTTTCATGGAAAATTAATGGCATGAATATTGTTGGTTAAATATAACTATTTTGGGGGTTGATTTCATGAAGTTGAAGAGAAAAAGTAAACAGGACTAAAGTAAACAGGGCAGTAAGAAAAGTTGCCTATATTAAAATTAGATATTTCAATAAAGCTTCAATTTTCGTTTTTTTTTCTTTTTGAAAAGTTCGGGATTTTGTTTGGTCCAACTTTAAGCTCACAATTGAAGCAAGGACAATGAAAATTACTTAAAATAACAACGTTTACGATGTTTATCCTGTCTAC
>JARJDZ010004723.1:0-86138 GCA_030264555.1 Aleochara sp. GC000083 | reverse complement strand
GCGGTTCAAAACTCGGCTAACTTGCCGCCATTCGCGGTTCAAAACTCGGCTAACTTGCCGCCATTCGCGGTTCAAAACTCGGCTAATCTGCCGCCATTGGCGGTTCGTAACTCGGCTAACTTGCCGCCAATACGGGTTCTGATCTTGGCTAGCTCGCCCCCATGGGGGCTTGCAGGGTTTGCATCTCGGCTAATATTTGCTTGATCGACGAACTACGAAAAAATGTATGTATTTCCGAAATAAAGAAAATTTCAGGAAAACATACACACATTATACATATTTATTTATTCCCATCATTTGGACCCTATACAATTTCTTTAAAATATATCTAAGTACGTTGTCAGGTAATACAATGTTTGTATGGAATGTTTAATACCATCAATAGAAAATGTATTCAAATCCCAAGAGAACAGAAACAAAATTTTGATCGATCAAAAGTGAGAGAATCTCCTTTTTTTTCCCATGCCGCTTGAACAAAAACATATCTCGGTTAGACTAGAAGTATTACATTAACGGAATAGAATGGTTCTTAATCGAATACAAGAGAGCTGCTGAACGTCGCTTCTTATCTGCATTTTCTCTGCATTGTTTGTTTGTTCATCCTCTACATTCACAATCATACGAAAGTAACAATGCGGGAAATGTGGGTGCACTTCCCTATATCATAAGATAGATTCAACTAAGGCTTGGCTTCACAAAGCTTGTACGAAGCCCTCCCGAGACTCTCCCGGTCCATGTAATCCCGAAGGACAAGCACCCCACGGAGATACTGCCATTGAGATTTACTCAATGTCTCTCGGAAGTCTTTTACAATCATTAGTTTTAACAATATTTGCTTATCTTCACAAAATAATTGATTATTATCCCATCCATCTTACAAATTAGCGTTAAATTATTGTGTATGTGTGTGTAATGTCCACTTATAACCAAACAATTGTATTTCGTATCGTACTTGTCGGTATGGTTGCTAATTAGATAAGTAATTTAATTATTAATCTTTCAAAATGGTATGCACGCAGTTATTATATAGATATTGCATAATTATAATGTTAAAGTATGTACCCTAATTTTACATTTGTTACAATTAATTATCCAGTATATATATATAGATTTATTTATATAGAACTATTCATTATTCTCCTTTCCTTCATTGTTTAACTAATAAAAATTGTATTGATTGATTAAATCATAAACATCAGTATTAGTCATTCTTTGTTTCAATGTTCGCAATTAATTATTTTTTCTGCATTACTGATAATATGATTTGCAATAAATTACGAAATTAATTTGTAAATTACTGTGTGCATAATAGTTTGTGTGGTTGTTTCCTGTTAGACGTTAAATTTTCATTAATTTGTTGTAATTCTTAACTGCCGTATAAGTATAATATATATCATTAAGTTTTAATATTAAATATGCAATAATATATGTTTCTTATAATGATATATACTTTTTTATATAATATTTATAGCAATTATTATATTCATCCATAATCATTTTTAATTGTTATTTTAATTGCTAGTAATTTAAGATCGTCACTTGACAACTGGGGCACAGATCATGATATGTTTAGAAGTGGTGTTTGACTTATACATCTAGTAATTAGTTAGTTGCGTTTCGCCATTTACATGCATTGTTTTCCACCAGAGTAAATTCGATTTACCACAATCACGGTAAACATTCAACGCTACATGACAATTTGGTTTACATTTTAGTTTTCCTATTCCTTCCAATCAATCTGTAATAAGTTTGCTTCTTTGTTTTGCTATTCGTTCATCGAGAAGGCTTTTGGGTGGGTATGTGTATATGGTTGCTGAGACAATTTAAAATCTATTACATTGCAAAATGTAAGTGTAAAGCTTCGACCTACTGAACCAACAATCGATTTGTTTTCCTCCAAAAAAGTAGTACATAAAAGCAGCATTTGTTTGCACGTCACGTAACGATAGCATTACCATATAAAATGCACTCCAAAGATTATAGTTAATAATTCAATATTACTTAAAATTATTCGCTTCGCTTTCTTTAAATAGTTTTCGTCACCTAGCAATAATCGCAACGTAATGCTTTCCTTCATCGTCTCTTCCTTTAAGGTCGGATTGTTACAGTAGTTTGAATGCACTTGTGTTTTGGTAGTCATCATTTTCATCGTTTCCTTATAATTGATCAATTGTAATCATGATATGTATGTGATAGCTAACGCGTTCAGACGCTGAGAAATAAAAACGTCGCAGCCTGCTTCGTTTGCTTGCAAGTGCATAATTTCAAATATTTCACATTATCTCCTATTCCTTATAATACATGTAATTGCAATTGTTATAGATTGATTAATTCCCTCACACACAATGCAATCCTTCGCCGATAATCTATCATCAATGTCCTAACATTTGTTTTAATTTAATTTTCTTGTTTGTCGCATTAGGTATCAGTTGACTCATTAGGTATCGTACTTTGTGTTTTTTCGGCGAGACGCATGTGCTGAGCTCGTTTAGCAAGAGGTGCGCTTCCCGCGAGACGCGCAATGGACGGAAACATTCGCAGAATCTGCTGCAGATTACTGCCTACAAGATTTATATATTATTCATATAGGAGCTCTAGCAACTAGTTATACTAATATATTATTATAATTGTATTCATAGGTGAAACATAGAATAGATATTTTACATTCGCCACGAGGCCGCGACATTGCCGACACGCACCAATTCCGAACTCAAAATTTATTCCAACGCATCCGGTGCGTACCTGCACGCGATGCACCTCCGAAGTACCTACATCTATTTGTTTCATTAATTCGATTTGCTACTAATGATCATCAAATGTTTGCGACTCAACTACGACATAATCTTTTTCTGGTTTTTCTCATATTTTCTCGTCTTTGTCTCAACCGTTCTCTACCGCAGATAATACTAGTTTAATAAACAAAATCATATCACAAAACGTCACACACGAAAAGCGCCGCTGAAACGCGTTTGTTGGTCATCGTCTTGCTCTCTGCCACGAAACATCGGTGCGCTACTTGCGGTGCCTACATGCTAACTTCTGATAAATATAGGATAAAATTAAAAACAGAAACAATACAATACAACAAACGAGATTCTAATACTTGCGATATCAACTACGCGTAAATCTATGCTCATAACCGACATAAATAAAACGATAACGTTTCGTATATTATTACTTTTGTTTCACCTCCTTCTCGTTCTCTTTGTTTTGGTACGGTAATTAATTACGCCCTCTACGCGCTAATCTACAGCTATGAGATTAAATTAAACCGGTGGTGCACAATAATAACTGTTAATATATTAGGTACATCTTCTTTCACTTAATATACGAGAAAAAAACTTTGGTCTGTATGTACTCTTCATGCTTTACATCATTCCTAATCGATCGTAAAAACGTATGAGATTCAGATTGTCTCGTCAAATTTTCGGGCGCAATTTGCAAAATCGATAAGAAGTACACGAAGTATAAGAAGGGACGGCAAAGTTGTTGATCGATCCACGCGAAATGCAACATCAACCGAAGAGTGCCAACAAAAAATCGTTAATAACAAACGTTCGAAAAACTCGGCCAAGATTCACATAACGCTCTAAATACATCGAATCTAGTTTAAGTTTAGCTGACAACACATCTACTTGTTTAAACGTCGACGGCTTGCTCGCATCGCCTTTGAACAATTACGTTAATCTTATCAATAATAGCATTGTTTTTGCCTTACACAATTATCTTGCTTCGCTCAACGAAATAATTTCATTTCCTCGCAAATTTCCCGCCAATCAATTTCTCATCATCTATCTAAATATATTCATTTAGTTTACGTGTAAATTGTGTATATATAATAGAGATAAATACTTTGTTGTTAAATAGACCACGCCACTGATGGGCGTTTTGCGTTATCTTCGCCGCTATCAGCCGTTATTCTGTTTACATGTAGGTTTCTCGTTTTGTGTGTAGACGTTGCGAGTTCGCACTGTTCGCAATTCGGCGGTGGCCATTGTGTCGATGAACCCGATGCAAATATACTTCGATATTTAGAAACAGAAGAAGCCTTGCAACTTCAACAGGCATATTTGGTATAGCGTAACACAGATTGATTGATATGTTTCAGTTTACTTCTATGTATAATAATAATTCATCATTTACATCCTATATAGTTTACTTCTTCTCGTATTTCTTTATGCAATAATATTCATCTTTCATCATTTTTTTTGTGTGTAATCGTTTGCCATCTTCAATTTTGCATTCGGTTTTGTTATGCGCGATCTCGAAGCTTTCGCCTGCGTCTGGTTTGCTTTCGCAATGTATTTGCTTCACAATTACGTTTATTGCTTCGTATTTACTCGTAGAGGTTTGAAACGCAAACGAAACGTTGAGGGATAAATCGAAACTAGAACATATTTGAATATTCGAACAACAAACGCCGAATTGTTTTCCATGATCTTCTACCTCTGCTTCTTCGCTAAATTCTTGACTACTTGTTGATTTCTTTGAATTCGATTAAATAGATAATAATAATACTTTCTAATAATGAATACTTTCTAAAAACTTAACCGCTTACTTCATACCTCCTCCTCCTTCTTCTACTCACACCACTCTTCGTTAATTTTCTTTATCAATTAAGTTAGGTAATAATTAATATACTTATATAGGGCACCTTTGGTTTTAGCTTTTTTTATCAATCTTTGTAATTTGTTTAGTATTCTCGGTTAGTTCAGACGTCTCTTATGCTCATTCGTCTCGAATATTGCTCACTACACGCGCAGCAAGCAGTTTATAAGTATTTAAATATATTATATATATTCTTGTTTTGCTTTTATATATATTTATATATAAGTATCAGTATATAGATTGTGTAAAATTATCTCGTTTTTGTTTTAGTTGTTCTCTTTGCATTTCTTTCTGGTTTTGCATTTCGAATCGACCTAATTGAATTTGTTGTGTATGAATTTTCGTTTGGTGGCGGTAATTTTGTTTTGCGACTCTTGCGCCGTTTCATTACTGATATGAATAAGTTACCTGCAGCTTTGCAATAACGCAATAAATTTGGTTAATAGTGTTGTGAATTATCACGGACTCGCAGTGAAACAGCAGCGGACATTTGCTGTCCAAGTCCTGGGGGATAAAACGCTTCCGCATAATGTGTGCGTTTCCCCCCGCCAAGTTTTCCACCAGCTATCCTCTTCATCCAGGTTCCTTGTGTGTTGCTGAACGAAGGATGGTAATGGTAAAAAGAAGGCATTTACCAGATGAACCATCCCTCGTGACCACGTTGCTCCACTTGCTGTTGTTGTTCTTGATGTTGTTGTTGTTGCCATTGTTGCTCAACAATGGCCGTGTATCACCTGGGTTCGTTGTCAGGTACTTAGGGGCAAGTAAGAATTAAGATTGTCCATTTTCCTCTCCTTTTGATCCCTAAAACGTCTCATCGTTAATTCGATTCTCTATTCATCAAATTTTACTGCAAAAAAAGAGAAGAAGAGATCGTATTGAAAACGTCACTGCATTAAAATGACTTAAGTCGTTAACAAAGTATAAAGCTAAGAAAAAACGCATCGCATGGCAAGGACTCTACGCACATCGAACAATATGGTGGTTTTGGTGATGAGCGGTGAAAGGTGGGTTGCATAAATTTACGATAACTTTTGCACGTGAAATTGCGGCTGGACAACAACAACTCACAATCGATGAGGATGAGAGGTGTGTTGCTGTGCACATGTGTAAAAAGACAGGTTGTCGTGAGGGCCATGGGGGTGGCGGGATGTGAGAACAAACAACAAGACACAGACCTCCGCCGCCATTTTACTCTTGGCGAACTCGATCCGGATCGGACCGCGGTCCGAAGACAGGAGGAACGAGCCCTGCAACGCTGTCATCACGTGCGCCGCACAGATAACGTCCTGGTACTCCATGAAGGCGACGGGCGACCCACCCTTGGCGTGCATGCGGAGGCGGCAGAAGCCGGGGAAGCTGTGCAACAAGAACACCACATTGTGTGTTTCGGTGTGTTTTGGTGCGTACAATACCGTAATGGGTGAGAGAGTACTCGACAAAGCTACATCTACGACACTAATGGGGGCGTGGGGGGCGGGTGGTGGCGGTTTACGGGGGGCAGGATACATAGTTGATATCAAAAGATGAACAATACCAGTGATGGTGCTTGCATCATTTCCATCGCACAATACGCAATCTTACCATGGCAACACACACGTGGTGGTGGTGGTGGTGCGAGGCATGCAAAAAGAAAATGACACCTCCTCGCGTCGGAGGAGATGGTGTACCAACCTGCCAAAGATCTCCTTCAGCTCGTGCTCGGAGACGAACTGGCCCAGATTGGCGACGAAGAGCGTCGAGCATGGCGGATTGCCGCTCATCGAACCCATGCCGCCTCCTGGTTGCGACGACGAAGAGCCGACGGGGGAGGCGAGCGCCGGACTGGGCAGAAAATGCGGCAACGAGGCGGCTGCAGCCGCGGCGTGCACCGATGTCAACGCGGTCGGATGCGGTAAAGATAGCGGTGGCTGCAGGGACATCAACAATTGTACATACCTATATTGGGGGGGCCAAGATGGCCGTCAATGGCGGCGGTACTTACATGATGGTGGACTTGGGCGCCAGCTTGCTGCAGCTGCGAGTCCAGCGTCTTGTCTGTGGTCGTAGATAGTCAAAGATAGGAGCGGACGGGCACCTGCGGATGGAGCGCCGGATGCACCAGGGTCGCATGCTGCAGAGCACCAGGTAGCTCGGCGGCGGCGGCGGCCGAATACGCCAACGGATGGTGCCACAGTTCCGGTCCGCCAGGGAAGAACGGCGCTCCCAAGTCTACAAACCACGCAAAGGCATCATTGATAGCGGATCCATTGCAAGCTTGAACGTACAAACAACACGGTACACACACAAGAAGATACATCAAAACAATATGGCTGCTCGTTTTGTTGTCAATCAGTCTCAGTATACGTATACATATTAGATATTAGATTCGCGGGCTCGGTTATAGCACGTCACAAGAGATTGAAGAAATCGTACACCACAAAGCAACAACATTCACACAGCAGGAGATACACGCAACTACAATTCGTATCGTATGAGATCGTTCGTTCGCGGTCGGCGCTTTGCAAGATGGCGAGCGCAAGGTGTGTTGCCTACATTGACGACGTCGTTTCGAGAGGTGAGCTAATTTGTAAACGTGAGCGGCAGTGGATTGATTGCTGGATGTGTACTTATCGTGTATTTATATAAATTGCTTGATGTATTGCTAGCATTAAAATGATGAGCTGACACAAGGGCTTCTTTGTCATTCGATTACAGAAAACAAATAAACAGAAAGGTACAAAACCAAAGACTAGAGGAGGTATTTTGTTAGTGGTTTGGTTCCTCAATTGGTGGTAGGGTAATACATTACAGTTCAGCATGTACCAGAAGAGTTACTAGACTAGTAGAATGGGAATGGGACCAGGAAGTGGGCTGTAGAAGAAGAAGAAGAGTAGAGACAGAGTTCTGGTGTGTACTTACGTCCGGTGAGGGGGTGCATCAGAGTTGGGTGCGTGTTGGCGGCGTTAGCGGCTTGCTGTTTGGGCTTGCTAACCTTGGTGTTACTTTTAGCAAACTCCAGCCGGATGGTCTGTGGCATGTCGGGGTCAAACCTTACGCCCTGCTGCAAAATTGCCCACAAAAAAGTGATTTGCTGTGATTCGTTCGCTTCGTTCGTTTACGGTCGCGCGATTGATTTAGCTTGCACATCTCTACTACTCTAGTAATGATCATGACGTTGTTGATGATGATGATGATGACGGTGGGTCGGTACAAAAAATGCAAGCCCAAATTTAGGTTCCAAAAACAACAAAGAGGCTGGGAGGGCGCCGACCCAGTTTTTGCCAGAGAGCGTTCGAGAGAGAGTGTTTTGCTTTGAAGCACAATTGGGGGGCTGAGAGGGAGCCACTAGATTCAATTGGGGGTTCAGTGGGCAGCACACGTGCTGTGTCAGTTTGGTGCCGTGCGATTGAGATAAAAATAGGGGGCAGGTGGAATTTTCTAGAAAGCTTCCTCGCCGGACGGACGACGGACTCTCCGTATGTCGAGCAGCACACAAGATGGCTGCGCCATTTGTGCTCATCACACATTCCCGAAGATTTTACACGATGTTTAACACTATGAGTAACTAAATGGTACACACCTGCAAATCTTGTTTGGCTGCCTCGGCTCCAGCTCGTGTATTGAACGTCACAAATCCAACTGGCTGAAAATTCACACACAAAATGATAACCTCGAATTAGAAAATATGTCAGCTAACGCGATTGAATGTAGACTACTGACTGACAGCAGCGCTACTCGTCGAGTGACGACTGCACTCGACAGGGTTGCCACACTTACCGATGCAGTCTTGCCATTTTTGCTGGTAACTTTTAGAAGAGAACCTTCATAACCCTGCAATGAATGAATCAATCAAAAATAAAATTAGATTTCTTATGATGATGATATTTTACCTCGTAGGCTCTGAACAGCAAGTAGAGTTCGCGCGGCTTTGCGTCCATGGGTAAACCACTGACGAAGAGGGTGCGCACCTGAAATCAAAGAGAAATCAAATCAAAATTAAATTCGACAACATTTCAAATCCAACATAGAGTTTACATTCATATATTGGTTGTGTAGTCGTCGACTGGCGAGTTCTAATTACATGTATTCGGCGTGCGGTAATTAATTTGTTTTTGCCAAAGTCAACATCACGCCTGAGCGCCCTCAGTGGCCGATGATCGAGCTACTACAAAGAGCGGACCGTTTCCTGTTCAGCCCCTTTTCGAATGATGGGTGTTTCAAAATTGCTTTTGTATTTTGATACTTCCCCCCAAATCTCTAAATACATTATGATTGCAAGTGTTGCAAATAAGTATCCTCAAAATGAAAGGTTTCGTTGCAATATTTGATTACAAATGGCGACCGGAAATAGTCAGAGATCAAGCAGTAGACTATTGGATATTCGACCGCCCCCAGTATCGGTGTGGTCGTCGTGCTTACACCGCAAGGGCTGCAATGGCGGCAACATTAGGAACCGAACGGAAAAGCGGTGGCGGTTGCGTTTTGTTCAAAGCGCACAAAGAGGAAACGTGCCCTATCTGCACGGGCGATCGCAATTTGGAAACGCCATTGTTTCACTCGTATATAATCGCAGTACTTGGCCGCACACGAAGCCTGCGAGCGAGTAAAAGGGCGGGGAGGGGGCAAAGAATGGGGGGCAAAAACGTGCAAAAAAGCACAAATAGCGTGCACCCGCGGTTTTAGCGAATGCGAATTGCATTGAATTCGATTTGATGTTGGGTGTAGTTAATGTGAGGGCTAAATAGTAAATGAAACAAATTGGAGACATAAAAAATACCCTGTATTGCACCCTTTACTTGTTTGCTGGGTTGCCTATAGTTGACTACAACATTTTCCGATGATAACTGAAATTTCAAATTACAAACTGGATATGTCCCATTGGAAAAAGAAGGCACCTAAGGGTTAAGTGTTAATTGGGTTGTATAACTTCTAGGGGTAAACAAGAAAGTTCCAACAAAAAATATTTGATTTGTAAAGTTCTGGAAACGAATTGAAAACATGACAGTCCGAAAGGAAACGGAAGCAGAAAGGATTGTGCACCACTTGGGTGCAAGTAGAAGTCTCATTTTTCACACCGTGGAGACTTCCGGCCGGAAGAAAAGCACGACGCGACGCGACGCCTGGTGGCCCGTGACTGAACAATTAGTCAAACTTGGTAAATGTTCCCCCCACCACCACTCCAACACTTCAGTTCCTAATCGAATCTATCCGCTGGTGATTGCATATATCTTTCAGGAAACAAGGCCATGCACTTCCGGTTCTTTAGAAATTCGGGCGGATACACACGATACACCCAAATGGGGAGGGGGGCTACTTGGCGAAAATGTTAAGGCCACGCTGGAACCTTCTCAGACGATTTCGGCATTGACGTCGACTTTGGAGTCGCTGCCGCCGCCGTTGGATTCTTTCTGGGGGGCGGCACAAGTACGAGCAAGTTTAATGAAAGCGATATATCTCGTCTGGGGGCGCTTTCACCGATTGTGCTCACCGCCGCCGCCGCCGGCGACATTGTCGTTGTCGCAACGAGATCGGCCAAACTTCTGCCGCCCCCAAACGCGCACAACACGTCGTCGCTCGCGATCTATGCACTCTTCGACGAAAGTTCCGGATCGTTTTCGCGAAAAGGTTGGGAAGTTTTGCGGCGCGAGAGAGGAAAAATGGACGCAAAGTTACATGGATTTGCTGCAAACTTAGCGTGCTTTAGAGGGGGGGCGGCAAAAGTCTGAGTGGCGAGAAGAGAAACAACGTGGCGCTAGTGTCGCCTAATTTAGCCCTGAAGCTGGTACGGATATGAAAGAAGTTGAGTACAAACACATCCGGTTTGTCGCGCTTAAATGTTAGACTTCTTTCATGCGTTCAACTTCCGGTTTGGGGGATGGTACAAAAAGTTGAAATTCCAGGATCAAAATTTCAATAATTAGAAAATTAAAAAATGCTAGAAATCATCGAGAAATAAATCAACAATTTCAGGCAATATCAAATGATGAATATTATCGTCGCCGGCGGCTGTGGTGGCGAAAGGGGGAATCGGGGGCGGCAATGTCGATATTTAATTACAACTGGCATCAATTCAATAAAGCAATTTTCATATTTGACTCTGGATGACGAACATCGAGCTGTCATTCGTCGATGCGATGCAATATATTCGGCCGCTTTTTTAATTAATAACTGAAACTGATCGCGAATCGAAGGCAATCACCATCGAACCTCATCCCCGCCGCCGCCCCCCAGACATTGACAGCTCAACTCATCGCCACCCGCAACCCTCCCATCACCATCACTCTTAACAATTCGCGCTCATCAAACTCCATACATACGCGTGATTGAATCCACTATTACAATACCGCCGCCCCCGGGGACATCATCCCCCCTCCCCAGCACTATACCGACCACCCCCTCTAGCGTCGCGACCCGACATTAGAGAGTTCACGTACGCACTTAACCATCAGCCGCCCCCCACTTAAACATGCCAGCAACTCATCCCAATTACCCGCCGAGATCCGTATAATTACGAAAAAGTGTGCCGTCACATTGCACTGCCGAGAGAGGGGGCGGCGGCAGTGAAAAAAAACAACAACACGAGAAGCATCGTTCAAGTTGGCGGCGACAACGGTGGCGGCGGTGACGGTTGCCGGCTGACGCTCGACGAGGCATAAAGAAAGCGGATGAAGCGCTTGCGAGAAGAATGGTTGACACACCGGCTGATGCTACCGGGGGCATCTCTGCCGCCGCCCCCAACTCGCGTCATTGTTGAATCGTGCTCATCGAAATGCAACCGCCCTAGCTGCCCCCGCTCGGGAACAATGATGATGCCATCATCGGGACAAAACCAGCAGCGAGGAGCGCAGTTTTCCAGTTTGCAGTTTGTTGCCGCCCCCGCTGCCGACGAACGTCAAGTGCGTCAACGATACTGCCGGCGTTGTTTACATTGCAGTATACAAGAAAAAAACAAAAGAAAAGCCGCCCCCCATGTGTTTATGTGTATATTGAGTGTCTAGGGATGTAAAATGGGTTGCATATTGTTTAATGTCTTCATTTTCTTTTAATCAAAATGTATAAAATACCTAATTTTAAATTCAATTAAAAAATTAAATAAATTGATAAATAATTTGTAAAATAATTAAAATGTTTGGTGATGTGTGGGTTGTCTACAATTATTTTTTTTATCGGGGATTTCCCTATTTTTCTAACCATATTAAAAATCAATTTCGTATTGTTTACGTTGCAGGCTGAGAAACTTTTGAATCATGGAAAGTTTGAGGCGGTAAATTGCTAATCAATTTCCCAAGTTTTCCACGTGTCACAAATAAAGGGAGCGCTGCGGTCGCTTCGCATGGTATAAACAACAATTATTATTTTATCATTTAAGTTGGCTGTTTCTAACCAATCCAAAGTGGGGGGAATGCTTGCGAAAGAAGAGGTGGGGGTGGCATGGATTGCAAAAAGTCTGCAAAGTGTATCGGAAACTTTTCAAAGTTATATTAGTTTCGACTCGATGCCAATAACTCGCATCGATACAACCAACCGCCCCCATTTTCCAGCTTGAAAGTCCTCGATAATCCTCAATGCGCTAAATTGATATTTAAGTGTGCCACACCTCAACCTCAACCGCCCCCAACAACGCACATAAATCCCCACCCAAGTTTTTTTTTTGAAAAAATTTAGTTTTCAAAATATTGAACAACAAATTCCAATTTATCAATACATTTTTAGGATTCAATTCGTGCGCAACTCTAAAACGAATAAACGTTGGAAAATAAATAAATAATAATTAAAGTGTTGGGAAAACAATGCGAGCGCACTTTTGGCCGAATGGAAAATATGAAATTGCGAAATCGAAATAGAAGTGGAAACAATAGCGCATTATTCCATTCATTCACTTTTAAAATAATATTAATTCCATGAACCCATCCGTTTCTCCCATCCCCGGGGGACTTTGCTTCACAAACACATCATCGACCACCCCCAACCATCCCCCCACTCCGCCACGTTCTTGGTCTGCAGGAGGCGGCTATTCAAATCCACTTTGTGTTTGCTTTGTGATTTGTATCGCGTGCACAGTGCGCAAAATGTGTGATGTGTGTTTTGTAAGGCGTTGGGGGCGGCTGGCAATATTCGCCAACCTGCGTTCGTATCAAACGCGAAGAGATCTCCAAAACCTCCGACCGACGCTCGCTTTTCTGTATTTCGCCCGCCCCAAAGTTTAATTTGAATTCCTCCGGCAAATCCTCCAAAACCGTTGTTGGTCATATTACTTTTGTATAGATTTTCAGGTGGAAAAATAGTACAAAAATTTTCAAGAAACGTGATAAAATAAAATGAAATCCGAAAAAACGGAATGAAAAATCAAAATTACCAATGAAAAAAAAAATGAAAAAATAAAAATTAGTTCCCCTGAAAAGTAGGCAACCAAAATAACATTCAAACGCGAATTGATTAAAAATTATTTCTAATCGGAAATCAAATGAAGTGGAAATCAACGTATGTTCATTTCGTGCCATACCGGAAACGCCAAAGTATTTGGCAGAAAATTACAAATTGATAGCGATTATGCCGCCATAATTTGTTGCTTACGCGCCATTTGTTTTATCTTCGGGGCTCGTCGGCAATGATGGCATTACCTTCACGGCCGACTTTTACACCGCCAACCGCCTCCAGCCATTTGCTAGGCAAACACGCACACACCACGCCATCGCCATTGCCGCCGCCACCAACATCGTTGCGTTTATCAAGTCAAAGTCGTTTTCCAGTCGATGGTCGTGCTTGTACGTGCAACCGAATCAACCACCACTTCAACACCGACTTATCAACCGGATAGGGTGTTCCAAATAACCTCAAAACTCCAAAAATTTCTCAAAGTTCCCTGGAAACGAATCGCAGAGGATGCTGGGAAATTTTTGAATGACATTAAGAAAGCTATGTGGAGGGAATGTTTCGAAGACACCCTGTATATGTGGGTGGAATGGAGGCGGCAATCGAATAACTTCCACCTAATCTTCTTTACTTTCGAACGATTAACTATCCGCGCCGCACATTTGCGGCCTCTTACTTGATACGTTCGGCAACCAGCCGAGCGTCCTCGATACCACCGATATATATATTGACTCCCCGGCGACGAGACGGATGGGTTGCCGCCGCCTTCCGGAGGCGGGGGAATTGCTTCGATCACATGTGCAGACGGATAAAGCGATAAACGCGACACACAAATTCTTTGCGGATTTCAATTGCACGGATTGCGTCTTATGCAACCCACCATACAGGGGAGTAATCTTAAAGTACTACATTATCCAATCTATTCATTCCAGACAGATCCCCTTTCGAGAAAATCATCTAAAGAAGTAAGATTTCATAAAAATTCATTGATCTATCAATTGCATGTTTGGTTGCCTAGCCTAAAATGCGAGATATGAATTTAAGAACGCCAAAGAAGTTTTTGAGGTGCACGCTGTCAAAATAAACGAATATAAAATATGCCGCCGCCATATGTATATGTATACATACAAACACATGGAAAGTGAAGTGGAGCGAGATAGCCGCCATATTGATCCGAGGTAGAGGTTTGGCCCAACTCACTCGTGAGGCGGCAAGGTGTTGTGTTGTATTCGGCGAAGTACGCCCCTGCCCCTCAACCACCCCCAACCACCTCCTCGACCACCACCACCGCTCATAAAAGTTATAAAGCGCGCACATATCATGCAAAACCACATTTTATTGCCGGCGAATAAAACGCAACGCGCCCATAAAACATATAAAAATAACAAATGACGGTCGCAAATTGTTTTAATAAATTCAAAACAAAAAAATCATTCCGCTAATCGCCGCCCCCCCCATCCCACGCCGACGCTATGCAACCATCAACACAGCCGTACCGGATGACTGGGCATATGTCATAATTGCGAAACAAAGGCGGAATATGTACCATCTACCGCCCCCTCCCTTGAGGGGTGGCAGTGCACAAGTCACTTGTAGGCGGCAGCAGCGGCGACGGCAAAACTTCTTTAATATATTATGCATGTTGCGAGAGCGCGTACTTAGCGATAGTACGGCGCTGTGTTCGCGTAATCCCCCCCACCGCGCGAAGAGTTCGCATTGGAGGCGGTGAACACCCCCGGGATATTATAAACAATAATGCGCCCACACACTGACTTGTTGTGTGCTGTTGCTCCAGCCTGACAACACAAACCACCAGCCATGCACTCATGTGTGTTGGGTTGCTTGTCGTACATTTCTCTCCATTTGTGCGCCCGCCCAGCTTATACCCGACAAGATGCGGGGGAGTATGGGGGACGGCGAACAGCGAAAATTCGCCGCCAAAGTTCAAATGTCGCACCGCTAGAGGATGCGTCCCATTGGGATGTAAACATTGCGCGTCAAACGTCAACTTTGAATAGGCCACACGCACAACACAACATATAGGTATTCATCCATCAACCACCGGTTGGTTTAACCAAATTTAAACTAATTGTTGTTCTCTACAGACAGAGTCAACAAAACTATTACTCAAGGGGGAGAAAGTGGGGGAAGGATAACTACACTGTTATTTAACAAATTCAAAAATTAATTTTGAATATGATCACCACTAGATGGCATCATTTCTGGAAATTATCAAATATCAAGAAGCAGGTTTCTTTTCCTTGTTTGGGATCAACTTTTTGATAACCTTATCTAATCCAGTCTGCGCATCTGGCGGCATCATCCAAATAAACTTACTTCCGCAATTCCCGCACCCGGCAATAATCCAAGATGGCTTCACGTTTCGGACAAATCTACTCCGAACCTTCATTGCATAACTTCCTTCCCCCACACACACAGGACCATCTCATCCCCACCCCTCGCCATCAGAACCTTTCTTATTACTCGCACAAACAGGAAGCTGAAACTTGGTTCAGCTGGTAACACACGGTGACAGCGTAACTTGCTTTAAATACGGGCGTCACGTGAGGTCTTTTATTAAAACGCCGAAGAACTCTCAAGGACCACACGAAAGAAAGAAAAAAGAAAAAGGAGGGACCGGAAGCAACATTTGGAAAGAAGAAAAAAGGTGTCATTGGCGTCGGGGTGCCAGATGGAGCGCAAACAAAGATGGCGTATCTAGGGACCCAGAGCTTCTGGAACATTTTCTAGAGTAATTTGGAAAAATCTAAATGTGAAGGTGGAGAAGATGAAATCAGTAGTGGACCCAAAACTATGATTTGGGTTTTGGGTGCTGCCATCTAGAAACCTATGATATAATTTCATTTCTGTACTTCCCCTGATTTTGGGTTTGAAGTTGTTTTCGACTAGGGCGTCATCTAAGACTATAATTATTTTCTGAACCCATCTTAAATAATGTCTGGCAGTAACCTGAATATGAATGAAGAACACTAAATGAATATCTAAGAAGATATCAAGCGAACCCTAAGACCGGAAATGGCAACACCGCGCCTTTATGACCTTTCTGAACCTACAAACCGTCTGAAACCCAACAAAATACCAAGAGAATCTACATTCTCAACGTGAGGTTTCCTAGTGCGCATCCGAACTAAGCCTATTTTAATATGACAGAAAGGGGGCGCAAGAAGCGTTCGCGATTCCTGTTAATTTTTAACAACGCAGCTCTTCCTCCAAGCTTGAAGGCCCTTCTTACCGTTTGCTAGAGGCAGAGGTAGTTGTTGCCCGAAACGTACATACTCAATTATTTAGACTTCTTTACGAGATGGGCTCGCTGCAAAATGGCCAAAATGGCGGCGAGACTCTACTCCGAAACACCGACAGGAAGCAATATGCTAAATGGGCGCGCGAAGAAACTCAACGAAATGAAACGCAAAAAGGGCAGCCCAAAACCGTAAAAAACAGCAACCATAGAACAGAAACCTTGCGAGATTTGTTGCATTGGATCGCGAATATTCGCGCGTGTAAATCCAAATAAACCACCAAGCCGTACGAAGGAATGGTAAAAAGGATTGCGTCAATATTTTCCATTTAAAATTTGAGCCTATCCCCTCCCAACCCTAAACTTTCTTCCCGTTCAACCAACCAGTCAAATATTGGAGGTTCGATCCCGAAACCTAGGGGAGCACTTGAAACCCGACTCAACCGGGATAAGTCGAGGAATGAAGGAATGGGATAGATACCTGCTCCCGATGGGGGTAGAGGGTGGTGGTGATGGTGGTGGGAGTGGGGGATGGATATGTGCATGTACGTGTGCACGTTGGAAAATTGAATTTCCTTAAATACGTAAAATATCCATCCACTCAAGTCGAACGAGTCGACGAGCTAGTCAACCATGTAAGCTGTCATCCCGAAAACCGCCGTCGAGTTATGCAAGGTGGCGGCAGTGGCGGCAGAGGCGACGTTGCCATCGCCACCGACACTGGGGCGCTTGAGATATGCGCCCTGCACAAAGGGAAGATGTCCAAAAAGGGGGGATGTGCATGGCTCACGCTTATCTTCCAACAGGAAAAATGAATGGCAAACGAAGAAGTTGGCTGCGAATGTCGAAGAAAAACTAGGTGGAGGGGAGGAAGGAAGGAGATGGATAGAGAAAGGAGTAGCAATCGACATGGTGAATCTATTCAGTTCGATTCGATTTGGGGGGAATCCCCGAAATTTAACGCAATTTTCTATGTTGGATTAATCCACGTCTTTCTTTGCAACTTCTCCATTAGAGTATTAGAGACGACCCTGTACAATGAAACAGAGTCGTCTCTAAAGAAAACAAACAAGAAATTCGAATTGAAATCCTGGAAACCGGAAATAAGACCCAAATACAAACCGAAAGTTTAAAAGTAAAGTACTCGCACAAGTGCTCTGAAGAACTAAGTAATTGATGACTTGGGATGGTAAAACTCGGAGAGCATCGACGCATCATCGTCGGACGTGACGTATAATAGGAACCGGAAGTGGCGGTTCGTTTGGCCCGATGGTGCTTGTCGAGGCCGATGGCGGGCAAACATTGATGGATGGTGGACTCAAATTGTTGAATGATCGACAGCTCCAACCAGCAAGACAGCAGCCATCCTTTTCCGTGTGGCCGGAAGAAGAAGAAGCTGATCGAACAATGCGATAAATGAGTGATTGAATCATTTTCATTCACTAGAGAGGAAAATTTCCCGCTTGGTACGTCCCTGAACGATAATCACTACCAACAAAACTTGAAGCAAACAGAAAGCAAGTGAAATAAAGTTGCAATATTCCGGAAGTACATTCCGTTCGGTGTGAAATGATTCACGAGATGTCTCTTCCGGAAAAGAAACATGAACAATGGTCGTTAATGGAGGGGGCAAAGTGAAACAATTGAATATTAAACGAAAAACAACGACGAGTTCGCGAATTATATAAATATTTATCCATGGACGCGTTCGTTTCGCTGACGTATTTTAAATAATTAAAATCGGGCTTGAGTGGCGATCCGTGTAAATGCACTTGTCACATTCCCCCTTCCCCCACTCCACCCCCCACCATCATCACTTCCTCCACGAATCGTCGAGTGATCGCAATTCTGTGAAGACAACTTTCGATGGAATGGGACAGAGAAATGCAATCTAAATTATACGTTTATCAAATACACATCTACAGGGTGTTGGGTAACTAAACCGGAAGTCATTAAATATTGGGCGGCTTTCCGGGAACACCCTGTAGAGAGTTTTCGGGGTGAATTGACACCAAACACGGGGTTTATTAATAATTTAATGTGGAAAGCGCGCAAACGTCAAATGGGTGATGGTTGGGGGTGGGGGGTGGCGGCAAGCTTGGATGTGTGTGTGTGTATATGTCGCCATTTCAAACTTGTGGTGGTGAAGGAGGTCGCGGACGCGGATTGACGTTTACCTGAAACTACCATTAGGGCCGGCTAATGCATTATGGATGGTTGACCGGAAACACGTCCATGCAGGTACGTATAGGGGGTGGCAATGGTCGGCGGTCATGATGGAAAGCCGCCCCTCAAATATGCACACATTTCGCCAACATAGAAATGTCATCATCATCAAATTATACACATTTTTAAAAGTTGAAACGCCAAACTAGACAACCACACATACACGCAATACTCATTAATGGCGGCGATAAATGAGTGAATCCCAAACATTTTTCCGCAAGATTTAACCGCGACCGAACAATAAATCATAGCGCATGACCAATTTAGTGAACGCGAGAGGGGCGACGAGCAAAACAAATCGCAACAAATCCATTATCTCGTCGCATTTTTGTATACTTGTGAAATGTCAGCAATGTCCGGGGGGGCGGCGCGTGTACGAATCAAACGCGCGCACAAACAAGCGCCGGCAAACATTCCTCATTTATTACGGCCGCAGCCGCCGCCGCAACACCACCAGCCGCCACCACCACCATCGCCCCAGACCGCACGGAGGCGGCAAAGCGTGCGAAACATTTAGCCGCACACAATGGTCGCACACACAATTTGACAACAATACAAAAAGTCGGAAAAAGTCGCGCAACAAAACGCTTTTGCTTGGACCTGCAAATATACCGCCATTCCGCGAGGAGAGGTGGAGGGGGGTGGCAACATTGAAACGAATAAAATGCCACCACGGAAAACAAACAAATAAAAAATGTGCGAATGGTTGAAAAGTGCCGCTTGAATGTGTCCAGCATTTTTCATGTTTACAAATTTATATGTGCTGCGCGAATGGACGCGAAGAGGCGGTAAAATGTTTTCAGGGAGTGGCTGCAAACAGTGATAATTAATTTTATAATGTCATTTATTTAATTGTTACCTCCCGTTGAAAGTTTTACGGTGATACTTTCAATTTGCAATGTAAAACTGAAGGGGAAATAGTGATGAGTAATTTGTATCAGGCGTACAGAACGACAGGAGGTAGTCCAAAACTCTGTAGGGGTAGAAGGGTCGCAGAGATGAGAAGGTAGAGTATTAGGAGTACATAAAACGCAGAAGGTAGTCCATTCTTAAAACTGAAGGGGAAATAGTGATGAGTAATTTGTATCTGGCAAACAGAACGACAGGAGGTAGTCCAAAATATTAGAAGGTGGTTCCCTTTAAAGATATACATTTTGTTCCCTAGCACGTCGAATCCCATAGAAAAAAGGGAGTCAACTAATTATGAAATAATGATGTCTCCAAGGAGGTTGTGAAAATGCTTGCATATCTCACGACGCGGAAATCTTCCCACAAGGCAAATCTTATTTGATACATCAATTAAAGCTTAAAACAAGTCCAACCGTACTCACAGATTTAACAGATTTCCCCCCTTGTTCCTTCCCGTTTCCTGTATTTACCTTTTCCGTCAGTCCTTCATAATTCACGCCAATTTATTCGGCGACTTGTATAATTGTTGAAATAAGACCAATTCCGCACCGGAAGGCGGCTAAAATGGAAAATAAAGTCCACGACGACGGAAAAAGTAAAACACGAGGAAACTTTTCGTCTTGACTGTCAAGCACCACAAGAGATTTTTATTGCAAACATAATTAAAAAAATAATGATTCGCCGTGGGTACACGGAAAATTTAAATTTAAGCTACAGAAAATATTTAAAGACCTCTTTCTGACAAACCCCTGGGAATTCTTGTAATTACTACCTTAAATTGTTCCAACAATCTAAAATTGAGTTCAGAAAATGAAAAATGAAAATTGCTATGTATTTTTGGTTGCCTACAATAAAATCAGACAGCCACTTCTACAAACAGCTAAACGACTAAATAAATTCCGCTGGAAGTGTGGGAGGGAGAGAGAGGGGGGAAAACATCGAAACCACTTACGAGTCGAGGACGAAATTCCAGAATATTGACATTGATATCCCATTACAACCGCAGACGAAGCCGCAGCAGCGCGCCAGTGATGTGTGAATGCGTATTAGCACCGCACATCCACTTTTCGCGCTATCTATCAGCCAGCCGCCCCCACCCCCCACTCCTAACGCTATATCCCCCCCTACCGTCTTCTTCGTCCATATCCTGCTCAAAGACGCCTGCCTTTTCGAATATATATATATATATATACATTTTTATCCTTTATGCGGTAAGTGCCTCTGCGATTTGGGAGTCTTCCACACCACATAAGTAGTGGGGGGATGGTATACGAAGAGATAAAACCAACAAGCCGAACCGAGCAAAAACCAACCTACGACAAACAAATACGACGACTAAGAGAATCCAATTCCCGGATGGATATCATCCAGAACGTTCAGTCGCTCGTCACTCGTGAGATAAATGCGCAACGATGATAACACAAAACGGGCGGTTTACAAGAGGGCACAAGTGAGTTTGTTTCTGATTCAGATGGCGCTGCAAGCGAGGTGGATGCATCGATAAGTGAAGTGATTCGAATATTCAGCCAGGTAAATGGCAAATCTGAGATTGCCTCAAGAGGTATCTATGTGCAGAATTGTTTGTGCGATTGCTATGCACAATGCCATCAACGACGTGTTACGACTCTATCGTTTTAATGACGTCATATGTATTCTGTGCAACATTGTACAATGAGTATCAGGGTCGCAGGATAACAACTATCCTACAAAGAGTTGTATGTGAGGATAACTATCAAATTTTGAGAAGTATTCATAAAAAGGTGTATCAGTTGTTTGTTAGTTGCATAAAAATGAGGAGGTAGTTTGAGTGTACCAGGAGTGTATAAGGTTTAGGAGGTAGATCGCTTTCATTAGGGGAGAGTTATAGCATTATCGGGGGGTCATAAATACGTAAGAGGTATCTATTATCAGGAATTCATAAAAGCTGAAGAGGTATTTGAGCTCTAAAAATCATTTAAATGATTTGGAATCGAATTCAACGTGTCGAAAAAGACCGACAAAATACGGAAATTACATTTTGGCCGTACGAACGTAATTCGCGTTTATTTAACTAGGCAGGAGAACGAGTTTGGCGGGTTGCAGATAGATGAAAGGAACACGGAAGCAATGCAAATGCACACATCCATCCGGACTGAATGAATGACTCGTTGATCGTCGTCGTTACCGCCGCCGGCGCCGGTCGCGTCCCATTTCTCCTCGTACGGTGGTGGTGGGGGGAGGCGGCGGCGTGTGCATCCAACGAGAAACAGGAGCACATGCAGAAAACGCAAGGGCAACTAGAAAGGACTATGATGACGACGACGACGACGACGACTGATGGAACACGAGAAACGTGGGGGCATGCCGCCGCCGATGAGGAACACGGCACGCAATTACGACGGGGGCGGCAGTGGCAGTGGCGGCGGCAGGACGGGTGCGAATCATCGGGTCGAATGCACCAACACGAGCGCCACGAACGAACGAACGAACGGTTTCGGGTCGTTAACGTCGATGAGCAGTATCCATCCATCCGTCGGGTCGATACGAAAATTAATTATTTGCGACCGAACGAGTTTCCACCTACACACTCCCCCCACCACCACCACTCCATCACCGCACCTGTCCCACTCAACCCAACCCTTCGACCGTATATATACCTTACTATTTTAACGCGCGCGGGTTTCTCGACTGGTTCGATTACATCTACACCCTTAACTATTTAAAGTCATAGGCGAACGCGGAATTGAGGAGTGGGGGGAAAGACCGCTACCCAACTAACACGTATAGTTTTCAACTATCGGGAAACAAGTCATCGCGAAATTTACCGAATAAACAATTTGCGAAACATTTCACAGGGCGCAGGATGTCAAATTTTTTTCTACTCACAACTTCGCCAGCGTGACCGGTAGATGGCGCAAGGTCGCCCTTGATCAGCAATGAGGGTGGTATAACTTCAGGAGCACTCACCTGCAACAAAAACAAACGCAATTGTTAGATAAATAAATTGTAAAGCCAACCAACAACGTCAACACTTTTATTATCGGGCGTCATTTGTTTGTCAATTGAATTAGTAAAATGGGTGCCATGCGCTTAATGGATTCACCCCCTACCAATTTAAACTTTAGCGCATTTGTGTAGCCTGCAGTTCACTACTATTCAAACTAAAAATTAATTAATCACACAAACAAATAACGAGTGCTAACCGAATAATCCGTTCCCACTCAGCTGCCCCCATTCATGGAAAAGGCAGGCAACCCAATACGCAGCGAGGCAGGTGGGCGTGTAAATGAAGTGGTGGGATTAATGGCGTAATCATTGTTTAATATTTTAATTAAACCACCATGACAATGTATCACTTTGTATTACATCCATCAGGGGCGTCCCATATGCAACGAAACAGCCTTAATCGAGCCTGACTGACATATTCGTCTGGACGAGAGGGACAGAGACGTACTTATATTTGATAGAGATGTCATCCTGGAATGGAAGGATGAGAACGAGAGAGAGGTGCCTGGGTCTACAGAGAATAATTGCGTGCGAGGGCTACACATTCGCTAGGCCTCAGCCTCGTTTATATTAATTCGTCGTTTATAATTAAATATAAACATTTTAATTAAAACAAACAGCCTGAAATTATCCGGCGGGCACGTTCGCTCACGCCGCCCAAAATGCGTATTCCATTAAATACACTCAACAAAGACCCGCGTTGGTGCGTGCGGAATGAAGGAATGGAATAAAAATAGCGCGTACTTCCTGAGCTACCCGCCAGGGGGCGCTCTCAAAATATTCAAATTTCCTCCTGGAACCAAAACATTCCCGCATAATTTTTGATTCTCTATCCGTTTGTGCTAGTCTTAAATTCGCGAAATTTTAAGCTACCGTATTTCCGGGAAGATATCTCCAAATTCTTGTGGATGACATTGGCGGGAATGGAAGCATTTGTTTGAGTGATGCGACGGCGGAAATGGTACTAAACGAAGGTCATGTAAATGATTAACGAAAAGAGCGGAAATAAACGAGGAATAAATCGCGACACCGCTCACGTACCGGAATAAGTTGTACAACGACGTCGACGACGCTGGCGGTGCTTACGGGACTTACGCGAAGCGTAGAATTGAGAAGCCCTGGAAGGGAAACGGAAGCACGCACATACATGTTCCGTCAGAAAGAGAGAGGGGGTGGCTGAAGGGGTGAGGATGGGGGGATGGATCTCGTTGTCGCTTGGAACGAGCAAAACTTACAAGGGTCGTCTTCCCGTATTTCACGCAGGAACAGCGCGTCGAGTTTACCGAGGAAATGTACACGTCCTGCACGTGCCCATCGAGAGTTGGGGAAGAAGGAAAAAAAAATGGTGGGTGGGTGGGAGAAGGAAGAGGGAAGAAATGATGCAAGGTAATTGTTTTCTACTTTTGACCTGGCAAAAAACTCCGTAATATTAAAAACATATCACAGTCGAGGAACACTGGGAATTTAATTCTCATTCTAACTCTAAGTTTCGTGAGCTATCCGTCAGAGGGCGCATCAAAAAATTAAAATTTCTATACTCTATAAACAGATTACTGTTAAGGATAGCGTTTTATTAACGTAACCGTACTTTGCGATTGAAATTCTCACCGTCGAAAACCGGAAATGACGCGCGCAGACACATTAAGTCGATCGGCAAATAAAGCGGGGAAAAGTAAATCGAGGTGATACGGCTTGATTAAAAGAATATAAGAAGGGCTCGTTTCCGTTCGCCGTTGCAACGCTATTTTTTACGTCTTCTCCTCGTTCTTCCTGTTCGGCGCGCGCTCCTAAATCGTTCGCTAAATTAGTTACGACACAAGAAGTATCGCGGCGTGCGCGTAGCAATGCTGCCTCCAGGCTTTCCCTCCCCCACCACCACCTCCGCCACACGAAGCCGATTACCCATTTCGTTCCGTTTTCTTCATCGGGTTTTCATGCGCTTTTGTTTGTCGTATTAGTCGCAACGCGTTGAGATTCCTTTCTTTTTGTTGTTTCTCCCTCCACCACCGCCATTTTTTGTTCGTACCGTCAATCGATGTAAGGCGATACAATTTGTTTGTGAATAAATTTGTAGAAGCCTCCATGTGGAGATTTAAGTCAATAGGATTCAGTACACGAGAAAAAAGAAGGGAAGAAAGATAAGAGCCCTTCGTACTTCCGGAAATGAGATCAAAGGATCAATGTAGATAAACCCATTTTTCCGGTCTATTGGTCATTTCATTTGTCTACAGATTGCGCTCGTTTAATGGACTACTCACTAGAGGGCGCTTCCTTTAAAGGATTACGTTGACGGTTAGTCAATAGATGGCGTACGTGGATGTTTGAAAATTTATGTTTTTAATCATTGGACCGGTCCAAAGAAATAAATTCCTAGTAACCATGAGCGAAAACAAATAAAACTTGCAATGTATCATCCACGTGCAGTTTATTTCATTGATTGGTTTCTTCTATTGTTTTATTTCGCGTTCGTTATCGGCCATCCGGAATTTAATGGTCGCATTCCAATCGACAAATCCATCAATTTATTTACCCATGCAACACACACGACGCGAATGAGCAGTCCTTCGGGTGGGCAAACACAACCCGACCGATCAACAACGGGACCATAGTTTGTTGTGCTTTGGGCCCCCCTTAACCCACGCCACTGCTGCCGCCGCCCATTCGTGTATGACGTTGGCAGGCCGCAAACAATTGCCATCGCAGGACGCACTAATTTCGACATAGACATCGACGTCAACGTCAACATCAACATCACAATCCCGGCGCTGTATGAACATACTAAAGATGGCGCTCGCGTTCGCTCCACTAGGCGACTGGTAGTGGTCGTGGTGGTGGCGGTGGTGGTAGTGGAAGATTCCGCCATTTTCGGATTTTTATTTCGAGTTTGAGTGACGCGTACATGCAGCATGATGCACCGCCGCCAGCCACGTGTCGAATGCAGACACACACCAGCCACATCAAACCAGTGGCTCTGGTGTGGTGCGGGATCATCATTGATGTATTTATTTATAACCGCGTTGGATGCCATCATTTCGGCCAATGCGATGGGGTTTAACTCTCACACTCCATTCCACTCGAAAATTGAATTTTTCGCTTTGATTGTTCGCCAATAATACCGTCAAATTAAATTTAATGCCGTGGTTTTTGGCGGACGGCGAGGAGCTTTCATGTTCCTGCAAATGGCAGCTGTCAAAACGAGTTAGCCATTATGCTCTTTACGCGGCGAATAAATCAGGATTTTGAGGATTTCTACCCGTAAGTTCTGAGCTACCCGCGAGAGGGCGCAACATATATATCCGAATTTCATTCTCGAACAAAAAATTTCCACTAGGAAAATGTAATAGGAAAATAATTCCTGAATAATTTCACAAAGAAAACGAATGCAAAGTAATGAAATTACCACAAAAATGATGTAATTACAATTAAATTACATAGAGAAATAATTATATATAATAAATGCGATTTTGCCGAGAAAGTTTTGACACATGCAGCGAATTACGATGTCAAATCGGGGCACACCCATATAGTGGCGCCACATGTGCCGCCACCGCACGCAATTTGTTTCCATTATTGCATTGTTATTATGTCAATTTGTAAATTAGCTGAATTAACACGCCGAGGCCTTGATGAGGATGTCGGGGGTGGCTTGTGGAGAAGAGTGGGGGGGGGATTGGCGATGGTTGCGGATTGTGGTAACAACGCATCAGACCGGTGGGGTGGCAGCACTGTATGTTTCAGGTGGTGGTTGCTACTTGGGATAATGCACCGCGACCACCATCGCCACCACCACCATCACCACCACCGCCGCCCCCGCTCTTCGCCGCACACATATGTGTGACATTAGGCGACTGAAAATAGGATCGCGTAAGCAACCGCCGGCCAACGTACACTTAGGCAACTGTCACCGCATTACAGAACGCCGCCTCCACATGCGAGAAGAGAACGGCGAAACGCCACCGCATCCATTATTATTATTACACCTGTCCCCTGTTGCTTTCGCCGTGCATGCCGCCTCCGTGTCGTTTGTCAAAACTATTGTTTATCTACAGGGTGTTCTCATGGTTTTTTGATAGCATATATAGAAAAAAGAATTCAGAAATTCGATTTTTTTTATGGTTGAAGCAGTAAACAAAATTTAATTTTCTCATTGGAATATGTATAAAATTGTATCAACTTTGAAACTTTGAAACTAAGTGTTATTACTATCAGATTCTGAATCTATAATTTCAAATAAATTCTGACCAAATTTAATGAAAATAAAATCCCTAACAATGGCGTATCTACAACATAACGATAATGAAGCATTAACTAAGAGCGCAATTTTCGTAATTCATGCGCTGGTAATTATGCGCAAATTTGTTTCGCAAATCATTCAATTTGCACTCGACGTTATTCTGCAACTGCTCGAACATGGGGCACCATTGGGGGCGGCAATATGCACGGCAACCACTCGTACATCATCCACCACCCACCCACCGACACACACCTCTCTACGTTACTTTAATGTTGGTTATTCAATGGGAAATAACGACGTTGTACACCGGCCCTGGCGTATTATATTTAATTACGAGTACATTAAGAGGACGAATATAGTTAATGAGTCCACGCGTGAGCTCACGGATTCAAGCCAAACGAATGGAATCTACAATGGTGAAAAGCAGCAATGGTAGAAATTAATAAATGCATGCAAGAGTTGTAAATGCAAGGTGGTCGTATGTCACAACCAATTCCATAGTTATAATTAGTGAGTTCTAGAAAGTATTATGTAATGATACTTTCGATTCTATGCATTTTTTCTGACAAGAGGGGGGAAGGAAATCAAAGAAATGTAAAGTGTAATGTTGGTTGCCCTAAAGGCTACTATATGGATTTTCAAAGAAAATAACCTCTAGAAACCTTTAAGGTATACCGAACCTTGTATAGAGGTTCCCTCAGACGCGACCTATATGTATAAAATATGACGCATTGCCGGCGCCACGATGTCCCGACCGGCGGCGGTGGCGGCGGCAACGGTGGCGGCGTCGACCGGTCGACATCGTCGTCGTTGCCATGCCAACAAGGAGCGGCGTCGACTTCGCCTTCACCTCACCAGGCGAGCATGCAACACACGCTATCCATTGTCGGGGAATTCCCCCCCCTCCCCTCTACTCCCACAACCGCCCCCATCAACCCCCTTCCACTTCGTGATTTATGCAACATTAACGACGTGCAATAAAACGAGCACAAATCATTTTTTACGCCAAATTGCAGATGAAGTTCTAACTGAATCCACTTCAAGTGAATTAAATCCGGGCATGGATTTTACAACAATTACAAAAAATCTCAAATTTCAGAAACGAAATGGACCGGAAGAACAGACGCGTAATTAATTTATTGCCTTGTCACATCGATGGTGAGGCAATCCGGAAGTGAGTCACATTGAGAGATGAATGAGATATAAATTTGGAGGGGAGTAGAAGGAATATACCGGTTCTACATCATGACGCACGATCCAGGGAGCATCTTGATCTAGAACCGGTATATTTCCACTGAAAGGATAACAGAAAATCTAGCCACAGAATTGAAATCTTGAAAGTTGAATTTTAAAGAGCACTTCGCAGAAAAAAAAAGTAACGATGATGGCTTCACTGTCATGAAGATGTTTTCTATTACCCTCATAAACAATGCATCCTCGGAGCGATGCACTAAAAACTTACAGCCAAATAATGAATAACTAACAATGGCGCCGCCCAATTTGTCGACTAAATGATAATACGACTACGCCGGAAATTGTTCATAAGTCAAGTTTTTCATTGGCCAAAAACTCGTTGCAATAAGTAAACTTGCGAATTAGTTGCCGCCTCCACTGCTGCCAGCGCCCCCTAGTGTCGCATCTTTATTCGGTCGTATAAGAAAGCCGTATAGTCCGCCGTATGAGCCATTAGATCCCTATGAAACGTAAATTTATGTCCACCGCACCTCGCGAGAAGACGCCCAACTTTCTTGCCGCCCCCGGACGACGACAAGAGAGCTGCTGATGCACCGGAATGCGCGACGAAATGAGGAGCGAGTTGTTATTAAATTTTTACGAAGTCATCTCGTTGCGCGAGTGTTATACTTCTTGTTTTTTTTTTTGGTGATGGCGCCATGAGAGTACAAGGATAATCCCTCAATTTCTTTATTTTCCACGGAATTTTCTAGTAGTATTCGGGCATTGTCCGGCCACACTCACGTGCGCGTGAGGGGAAATTGAAAAGTTTTATCACGATGTTTACCTCGATATTTAGCAAATGAAAAAAGTTTTATTGCATTGGGCCTGCACTATAAATTTCTTTCTTTCGGAATGGTTTCATATCCTAGTGGACTTTAAGAGTACTTTCATTAGTATTGTACGACGTGTTCGAATTTTCCAATTTTTATTTTTTATGTTCTTATCATTTCGAGAGATGTCTAACAAAAGTATAAACCAAGAAAAAATGATATTTCTTCACTAGAAACGTAAATTGAAGGTTTCCTCACTAGTGATGTAAATAGACAATTTCCTTATTACTAAACATATCAAAATGTGAAATTTGATATGAAATCATTCAAAATCCTTTACATCCCTCATAAGTACTCAAATCTTTAATTAATTAAAACGTAATACCCCACGAGCTAACAAAGTTATCTTAATAAATTTACACTCATCTATAAACAAAAGGTAACCCCTGCCTGCTCCGGTGTCCATTAAAGTTATTAAATGCCAAATTCACGGCGACAATTACATTAACTATTACAGTTATAACTTTAATAATTAATTGCAGCGCCATCGCAGAAGTAAACGCGCGTTGCAAGATGATGAAATACGAGGTGAAACGTCCGCGAGTGCGCATTTCTGCAATTGGAGACGTGACAACATGGCAAACGGAGCGAGCCAGAGGCGGCTCATCGAGGGGGGCGAAAAGGCAATAAATATGATGATAAAAGGACGCGCTCCTTTGCATCCACACCGTCATCCATGCGTGTCGCTTTATGTGTCTCTCGAGAACACGTCACATACATGGCCGACATTACGCACCCTTTTTGGGCCGAGGCCCAACTTTTCTGACATCTAAATGCCGAATGCTAACCGGATCGATAGACGGATTCTAATGTTTCTGGTAGTGTTCCAGAAAAAATGTTCCAGACTATTATATATACCGATAATTCAGATTCTGAAATGTCACACACCTTTGGTCGCTCCTGGATGTCATCCAGAATGTGTGGGGGGCCGCAGTGTTTTGGTAGAAAATTCTGGGAACTTACCTGAAACAATGAAAAGAGAAATTAGTAAATTCAATTTAACAACAATAATAAATAGAATTGTTACAAAATTAGTCTCAGAAAAAAATTCTGAAATTGTTTATGGGCACCAACCAAATGATAAAACTTTACAAAAATCCTGGTTGGTTGCCAAGTATACTTAATAATTAACCAACATTACTCCAACTTTCCTCAGTAAATTAACCACCAAGCAAATTTTTAATTATCAATTATCTACCTGTCCGGGTAAATTTCAATGGAATTAAACTTTGGCAACAATCCTCGCCGGAATTTCGCCGTAATTGTAGCCCAACGTGTATTTATTATTTATTATACGAGTGCATATCAACCACCGGCAGCGAATCAAGCACGCAATGTTGCATGCGCACATTCCTCAGCAACCAGGCAACACCGCAATCCAACAGAGTATTGCAATGTTGCTTATGCCAAAGAAACAACAAAATTTCTTCCATTGTCGTACCCCCACTCCCCGCCTGCCACGTTTCCAGGTGCACAATGCAGGAACAAAGGTAGAAAGAAAAAAAAAACAAAAATGAAAGCGTGAAACAAATGAAGCAAGGTACATTATTGCAGCGCCCAGAAACGGAACGGAATGAAATTCTAATGTAATCGACGCGATTTGTGTGTCGGTTGGGCGCGCACACCAAAGTTTTTCAGCACATTGTGTGCAAGAAGTTGTTGCGAGCACGATGGGCATTAGACGAAACGAGCACGAGCATGCTTCGCAAATGAATTTCAATTTGTATCCCACTTCCGTTTCGTCTCCCCCCCACCACCATTTGATAATTACTGGTTACCATGAGAATGGCGGCAGTGGTGAAATAATAAATTTGCAATGATTTCGTTGTTGGGCAGAGAGAATTTAAAAAGGTTGAATATTTTTTTTAGGAATTCCGGAAATTAAAATTAAATTTCCTGTACGAAATCAAGAAAATGAAAGAATGAATTTAATAAAATTTTGTAATAATTAAATTGAATTATTTGTGATGATTATAAATTCATTAATTTCAAAATTAATTAAACGAAATCTATACCAAACAAATTCACATACAAAATAACTGGAATTACTATTTTAATATTATAAAAGAATAAAGTACAAAGTATAAAAGGACAAGTCAATAAGCTTTAAACTATCTCTTCAGTTCTAGGTGTGCGACCCCTTTTATAATTCCCCTACATTTCTTTGAACTAATCCAACCGATACTTGGCTCCTGATCCCACCTCGAGCAAAGTGACTCCTGATACAAAATACCTCTCCCTTTGTGAATCCGAGCACCCCATTATAAGGTGAACAATGAAAAGTAAACTACCTCCTCAGCTCTTCTACTTCTCTACTACCACATGAATTACTCAAACTGTAAGTAATACCATTCCTTCAATACAATTTATACAAAATTTTTAGTACTTTCGACATCTACTGATTAAGTAATCAACAATTTCTCATGGCGAAACATAAACAACGTACCGAATTGACTTAATTATCCATACATCACGGGCCAACAAGCATGGCACAGTAAAGAATCCATCCAAAACGAATCGCAATAAATGCCACAATCGACTTCCAACCGTCCGCAATTAAAATTAACGGCATCTACTTAAGCTGCACTTAAAAGTTTATAAATGCACTTAACTCACATTACTTAAATGAAACAATATTTTTATAAGAAAAAGTATTTGAATCGAACGGCACGTGTTGCAACAATGTAATTATTTCAGTTATCATTTCGCTACTTTGATGATCGACGCGATTGATACCGATCAAGACACGGGCAAACACGATGCAAGATGGTGAGAGAGGTGGAGAGAACTGTTAATGGAGGACGCAAGCGGAAGTACTCGAGTGTTGTTTACGTTCGATTGCTTTTCGTATGTTTCGTGTTGTTGCGCGTCGAAACAAGCACTGCAAGCGAAAGTAAGTTTCTGAGTGCTCGCGGTGAGAAATTCGCGTTTGGAGCACTTAACACCATCTATCAATCAATACGCGGCAACATGTTTGTTGTCATATTATGAGAGCATAGTCTCATGCGTTATGGATGATGTGTGTTATCAGCCATTTTGCTGGGCTGTTAGGGACGTTATGAATATTGATGAATCAAATCGATATTTCAGTCATTCAGGTAATAACATAAAAAATGCGCAGTGTTTATGACGCATATAGTTGAGTATAAATAAATTCTGGGAAATTTACTAACCAATATTTTTTTTCCAATTTTTAAGGAGATATTTTTAGAAATTACTTTTCTAAGAGAATTTTTGGAAGAAATTTTTCGTGACGTCATAAATTTGATCCATGGATTTTTCATATAGTAAAGTGTCCATTATTTATTCATTTATTATTTTACGTCTTTCAGACTTATTCTTATCGCATTTCGGCTCCGGCGATGAATAGAAATGAGATCAGAAAACTCCGAGTGAATTTTCCTCCACATTCGCTCACCATTATCATTCGCAAGGCGGCGTTTTCTGGCAATTTTTCCATGACTACGTTGCGTTTCGTTCGAGGGCATCATCTCAAAAATATATTAATGTGCGGTATTTTCAGGGGCAAAGGTGCGCCTCGAAACACACCATCGCGAGGCTGAAGACTGGGCGGAAGAAGAAGAGGGACTCGGTAGAAAGGTGAGCAGCTTTGAACGTTAAACAAGAAGAAGCAAAGCATTATTCATGCCATTAAATATTAACGTTGCCGGCATAAGCATCGCGCGCACGTGAACAATTCGACCAAAACTGCTGCTTTCCGTCTTCATTTCTTCTGCGTCCATCCGCTGCCCCATTACCATTAGCATGCTACGCTTCGTGGAACCGGGAGAAACAAGGATGAGGCGGGAGGATGGCCTCAGGTTACCATTACATTAAATTCGTGAATAATACATATAAATATGGGCAAAAAAAAGGAAACAGACAGGTTTGCATGGCAATAGAGGGCAGCACGTTAAGCCATGTTTTCCAGAAGTTTTCCCAGAAAAACTTTAAAACTTCTACCACGATATAAAACCGAATTGGATATCTTTGGATAATTTTAATGTAATATTTTGCTGATATCTATAAAAAATCTAATTTTTCGAAAGGGTAACATAATGAAGGTGTTGTGTTGGTTGCCTATCGTTATCATACCCATAAATCTTTGTTTTAATTATAATGAAAATATCCCGTGTTGGGATACCGCATAATATGACATGAAGTACAAAGCATCGAGAACGTAAAGAAAGGCTACAAAAATGTCAAGGCTATTATAAAAAAAAAAAACAAGGTATAAAAATGATATCAACAAGAAAAAACGCAACCCCATCACACGCAGGCAACCAACAATGCCGACACTTTTTTTCTGGGTTTAAGGGTGCGCTCTTCGCGTCACGCCAAAATAATGATAATTACGATGATGATAATGATGATAACAATGATGAAAAGTATCATTTGTCATGGGCCGTCCGCGGAAACATGACGCCGGAAAAGAGGCGAAAAATGGTCAGAACGATGATGACGTCAGACATGACACATCAAAACACCCTGACACCCAATAAAATGGCGGCCAGGACTATACAGGATGTTCCTAAATATCGTTTTTTGAGATAAACTACTATAAAATGTTCTCAAAGTGAAACATTGATGAATATAAGCAATGACATCCTGTATAAAATGCATGTCATCATGATGGCCGACAATACGAGCTAACCCGAAGGAATGCAGTGACATTCTGCGCGTTCGCGTTGGAGTTTCATTCAATTCGATGCAATTGAAATGTATTTGCCTCGAGTCGCTTCCAACATTACATTTGTTTCGTTGACTTTCGACGTCTCGACCGAATGCAAATGGCCGCATTGAGCACACACCAGGCACGCAGGCGACGAAACCGGAAGTGCTTGGACACGCTCGGACAGGTTGCTCACGAATACACAAGAGCCCTGATGAAATTCTGGTAGTAAAAACAAAAATATGGAAATAAGAACACAATATTTCCAAATATAATTCTAGATTGATTAATTGTAACTGAAAAGGACTATACAATTTGAATTTTTGAAATTTTCAAACGGTCAAATTATGGATTTGTGTAAATGTTTTGGAATTTTGGAACACTCTATAGAGGAAATATGGTCTGCTGCTTGGTACGCACGGTTGACCGCTCAGTTCCGGTGCGGTGGCAATGCTCGCGCGCGGAACTCCGGGCCCGTGTGCTCGTTCAGCTGACGGCACTTCCGGTCACTCGCAATGAAGCCCGCCAACAAATTAGACAAATGATTATACAATAAGTTTCCTTCCAAAATCATATTACAAACAAAAAACTAAACAAAAACCTATTTTTTTAAACTATCGACTAGTGACATCTATTGAAAATGAAATGATTTAAAAATAAGATGGCGAACAGGATAATAGAGTATCAGTAAGGTAATTTTATGCAACGTCACTTCCCATGAGTACTTAAAATTCTCGAAGGTGATGATGCAGCTAATATTTAGGTACAAGCTACTTCAACAGGTTATAATTATGACAGGAGGGTTGCAGCCGTTGCTGTCGGTGGCGATGGTGGTGGTGGTGAAAGTGTTGAGTTGATGGGGACGGTACTGCTTGGCCGGAAGATTAAAACTTAGGATAATGGAGGCGCACTGAGGCGGCAACAAAGTGCACGACGCTCGATCAATTTCCCACAATCAATTTCACAGCAAATTGACAAGATAAATACGACCCTGTTATGTCTAACAAGCAGAAATGACATTGAATCAATGAAGATACTGAAAAAATTCTAGAAACTTTTAGATTTTGTATAGTGTTACCGAGGTGTAATGGTTTTTATGGTTCCAGAAATTAAGGCAACATCCAGTTGAGTTGTCACCAAATTGGAGAACGTATAAATCGCGAAAACGGCAAGCTTTTCGTAGGGGGCGTTGATGGTGGCGGCACGCGTATCTCACTGCGACAGGCACACAACAAAACGCGAGGCGAATGCGTGAAATACGGCCGGGGTGCGCATTAATCTTCGTTGGAATTCGCAAAAACGAGGAGATTTTTCATTTTCCTCCGCTGTGGAGCTAGTAACTCCCCTCCCAAGAGTTCGGCTGAAATAAGCCGTCTCTGTAAGCGAACCACGAGGATAACTGTATCGTTCGTTACCTAGTTTCGGACCCACCTTACTAGTGGCGGCAACCCGCGTCACAGATGACTCATCATTTGACAGAGATAGGATGAGTGCAAAGGGAGAAAAGGACGAGAATGAGAGAATGGGAAAATAGAATGAGGGGGAAAGGAGAATAGTGGATAAGGGGGAAAGATAGAGATGGGGTGATGGAGAAAAAGAAAAGAGGAGAAAGGGGGACAAAGAAAGAGAGAAAGAGAAATCTACAGGAATAAAAGTGAACATTGGAAACTTACTGCAAAGGACGAACATAGCGAATGAGTCAACTGTGTCCTCTCAGTTGGCTCGTATTTTATCACTTTTATAACAGTCCCGTCTGAATGCAACGCAATGCAAGGCAATGAATATTACTATCCTTGCTTGGATCCTGGAATGGATGCCAGTTTTTCACATTAGATTCCATTGCATTAAGTTACATCTATCCTCTTAGATCAGATTGGATTACGTTATTTCTAGAAGCATTCCAAGAAAATGTTTGCAATTTTTTTACTTTAAATTCACTAGATTATTAATCCTTTCAAATCCTTATACTTCTAGACTCGTTAATCTATTACCAAAATAACGGAAATCCAAATAAATCAGGATAACAATTACAGAGGAAGTCGGAGACAAGTTGATTTGAAGCAAAAGCTTGCAAGTCTGAAGAAACAAGGATACATCAATGTCAGTTGTTGTTTCATGACAACATTATCCTGTATCCTTTATCATCTACCGTAGAAATGTACAATATAGTCGCTCATTTCGCGACTCTATCTATAGTTGGATGGTTCCAGGGTTGGTCATGACAAATTATGATAAGTCTATTAATCGAGGATGACACCACGTTCAATGGCGACACGAGCGCCATCTATAACCAGCGTAATAGACAGGGCAAGGGGGGTAGGAGAACAATGCGATTGAAAGTTGTAAGCAATTATGAGCCCCTAAATGTTATTACACGTGACAGTTTGCTGATGTATTTGCTGAAGAAGAAGAAGAAGAGAGGGGGAAATTGACTCGAACGATTCATATTCGTCCTGCGAATTGGATTATGAATGTCACCCTCCAACAAGTCTTTCTTTCCACCCTTCAATAACATCAAAATTATTTGAGATTGTTTAAGGTATGACCAAGAAAATTTGTTCTAGAACATTTACAATGTATAGTCATCCTGGTAAAAATTGATTTTATGATATCAAGTGGACGCGATATTTAGTGTTCGCAGTTTGGAAGAGGGGATGACTTCGGCACCCCTCGAAAATTTGGCAAACACGGTCTTATTTAGTTGGGCAACTCGGGAGGAAAATATTTATTGCTCAGATAATTGCCGACGACATGCGCGTGATTGATGTCGGCCTCTCGTCTACACTGGTTTACTACCACGACGTCAGTACCACCATTGGAAAAGTGATGGAGGGGAGGACTACATGTGTGCATTCTACGAACTAAGTAGATACAGGCAACCCACTTTACGTGCGCCTTTCCACCATATTGTGCTTGTCATGCACGTACGCACGGAGCAAACAACAAATAAAACGCTTCAATGGCACGACCAGCAGGGCATTATATGATCCAGAGTAATGTACCCCGGAAGGATGACGAAAAATGTGAAATATGAAAAATGAGTGTTATGCAGCCAACAATACAATACTGGGAGCCTGTTTTCAGAGGGGGCTTTACTGCCTTCTAAAGTGAGTAACAAAACAATTCATTTTTCATTTGGGGAATTATACTTTCCCCCAAGAACGAATATGAAATGCGAAAATGTTGCTTATGGTTATGTCAAAAGGTAATTAATTCATTATTAGATTAATTAATTTATGGAGAAATTAATTAATCATTTCCAAGAAGAATTTTGTTTCATAATGTGTCTTGGTACAAACATATCAAGAAAAAAAATTATAACTTTCGCGGAGTGTGAAAATTTTAGAAACGACATTTTGACGCATGAGGAATTACGGTACGATATTTCGTCGCAGATATTTTGTCGCATCGATATTTTGCCGCAAGGATTATAGATAGACAAAATCGGACATCCTGTAGATTTGTGGTAATAGTCCCAAACGAGGAAAACAACAGCAACAACAACAAGAGCAGTAACACAACGAGTCAGCAGCTGAGGAATGTGGTGCTAAACGCTTTGGCGGTAGCGTCGGCGGCGGCGATGGTGGCGGCTGAGAGCCTCGTTAGCGCTCCACCGAATGAATTGATGCGAACGGAGGGCAGCACCGGTGCCTCCAAGCGAAAATAAGCCGCCACCGTTTTCGCAAAGCTGCCCCCAGCCTTCATACCGCCTCCACTGCTACCGCCGTCGTGAAGAACCACTACAACCACCTTCTAAACGACTCAACTCATTCACTCCATCCAGCGTTTCGCACTTGCACGGACTTAGTTTCGCCACCCCCAGCAGCAAGCTTCATAGGCACGCACAACGCCCCCGAGTGAGATGTATCCTTGGGGGTGGGTGGATGGAATGCATGTCGGTGGTGGTGGTTTCCAGGTTTTCATCTGACCCGAAGGAATGCGGCCCGTCGTCGTGATTAGAGCAAGCCAGTGGCGGCGGCGGCGGCGGCGATGGTGGCGGCGCCAACGGAATGCATAATAAACATGTCAGTCGTTAGGAAGAAGTTATTCGAAGTCAGCAGCAAAAATTCCAGATGTCTGCCTTTGGAGGCGGTTTGCAAAGAGTGAATTATGACGTCAAATAAAACTTTAAGTTTTTTCCTTCATATGTTGAAGAACATGTTTATGGATGTTTCTTGCAAGTTATCTGCATGTAAATTTAGGGTATTACTCACGAGATGGCGTCCAAACGATCACTCCCTAAAGAATTTCCTTTTATATGTTTGTATATATCTTTTCGTATTTAAGACAAGTGACTAAGGGAACGAGATGATTACAAGACGCGTGCACGAGGTTTATGAACTCGGAAACGAAACTAAAAAGGCGTAAAACCCAACCGAGTTGAATTGAGTGGTTAGGGAGTGGTGGGGTGAAAATGGGGATCTTGGAACCAGGGGAAACAAGGGTGGAAAAGAAGGCGCGAAGAAGATGAACGAGATGCCACTTCTCGTTTGCGGCCTATAAAAATTAAGTATCGGCTTAAAACTAAAACGACCGTTTTAGGTTAGGAAACATCCGCCGAATTACTTGACAGTCCATTAGAAATGACAAGTCCATTGCTTGTGGAAACATTAAAATTTTAAGTATATAGAATTTTTAACACAAACGTTGAAAATAAATGAAAATATCTTAAATGTAAGTTCTATACATTATCCTTTAAAGAGTGATTAAAGCGCCATCTAGTATTACGAAGCAGAAGGTATAAAAGCACCCCCAGAGTGGGTATTTCTCCATTCCATTCCTAGAAAATCCATTCCTAAGCAATTGAGTTTGCTTGCTTGCTTCCGGGTTGATCCCACACAAACTATAAAATTCAATGCGCAAATAAGAACAAAACCCAAACAAAACCCGAAACGACGCATCCCGGCAACCTGAACGAGCAATTTTTACAAAGCCCGGATGCCGATTGCATGATTTTTGCAAAGCTTCCCCCCTCCACTCCCCAGACCAATCCCACTTCAGGACCGCGTCCCAATATGGGCTGCACTCCGCCATTGCAATAGTGTAGACAGGTGCTCTTGAAAGTACCAAAAAGGCGCAACAAAACCGACCCACAAACCCAAAGGTAACGCGCAAATTGCTGCCCCTTTTCCCGGTAGTAAAACGCAACGTGATGTCAAACACACATATTTCAGGTTAGAGTCGCACACTCCACCCCCTACACCTTACTTGTTGGTCGTGTGACAGTAGCTCGGGGCACTTCCGGTCCGCCTCCGTTCGCCGGAGCACCTTTTAATAATTAATAACGAACGCTGCGAAAAGCCTTGGAAGTAGAAAAGTTGTATGTTTGGTCTACGATATGGATTTTGCTACTCTGCGTTTGGGGGTGGTAATAAAACACATCCATGTCGATCCTTCCCTCCACTCTTCCACTCCCCCACTCCGGAATAAAACTACTCTAGCTTTCTCGAAGAATATTAAAATGGGACAAAAATCAAGTCATGCATTTTGTATGTGTTCTCGCAAGATGGCGGCACCCATCAGTATTCATAACCTCAATTTCTGCTAACACTCGGTGGAACGTGGAGCAGAGCGTCATGGATTTCAAACATTTTTTCCAACCGAGCGGAAAGTGCAGGAATGGAGGGTGGGAGAACGTTTGCCGGAAATATGAGAAATGCCGACGGGCGCGTCTTAAATCATTGCGAAAGTAATCAAAATCGTGCGTGAACACACACTTGGAGGCGGCATATTGCCTTCCGTATCGCTTCGCGGCACACGTACCGAAGAACATGGCAGAAACACGAACGAGCGTGTACAGGTACCACGTATGTATGCCAACCAACCGCCCCATGAGGTTTATATAAGATGGCGGCTGCAATGGGTGGGGGCGGCAGTGTTTGAACGGTAAAAGAGGCCAAATGAATAATGAGAAATTCCTGAGATGATTTATCGGTAAACGCGATTCTATTACTTTGAAAGCATGCCAAGTGTTTGCGGAATATCAAAAGGAAACAAATAAATTTCAAAAATTCTTTCGAGGATTACACTGAGGATGAACTTGATTTGTATTGTCGGTTTAAATTTATGGACTTAGAAGAAATACAATAAAAACATTCCCAGCATGAATTTTCTAAGTAATCAGTTATTGACTCACTAGATGGCGACACTTTAGAATTTAAGTAATGAGAGTTGCAGCCTTTTCTTTTTTATACTCGCTTATTTTTGGCACCAATGTTTTCTTTTTTGATTTCTAGTAAAGAATTGACTACATGACGTAAATTATGTTCTAGAAAAAGTGATTGTGGATGTAGAAGATGAAAATCGACGTCGATGTCGACGACATCGAGACGCCATTTCATGACTATACACACGGCTGAACAACCCCGAGACAGGAAAAAGGCAAACTAAGCAAATACTCGGTAGCAATAAGTAAGCTTGCACAACGATAACGATGAAGACAAGCATCCAACATGGACGACAAATGAAGAAGTGAAACAGGAAGTATACAGTGAATGGTAACGACGAAAAACGAAATCCGAAAGCGGTAAAACCGCTCAAGAAAGAACGTAACATTTGTAACCACGCTTTTACTCATGAATTTGATGAAAAATGAATCTTGAAATAAATACAATAACGTTGTCATTTTACTTAAATTGTCTGTCAGTTTGGGAATCATTATTGTGTACGAAAATGAAAGCAAAATGAAATTATAATTTATGTAATTATAAGCCACCAACAAGAAAAAAAAGCATTGAAACCAAAACATGAAATTGAAGATTTTGTTGTCATTGTTTAATTTACATATGAAAACAAAAATACCACCAAAATATATATAATACTGTAACAGAGTGAAATATGAAGAAGAGAATTTCCAACTTATTCTTACTTTAATCTCGCGCAACCAATTAAACAATCTCCATAACCAAAAGCGTGTAATTCCGTAATTGTTTAATTCAATTCCAACTTGTTTAATTTACCATGATGCCTTCTTCTTCCATGGCACCTTCGTTTCTTCGTCAAGAAACCAACCGTCTGTTATATGTAATCCTCATCTGTACTTCCCCCATCTACATAATAAAACTCCACGCGGCTTTACGTCAAGGCAAAGAAAATCAATTAAAATATAAATTTCCCCGCGTTCGTTCGTTCGTTTTTTCTGTTCGTTTGCTTAATTTTATTGTTGCATGAAGGACCGAAAGCGAGGCGAACGGTAATTTAAAATTGGTCCTTTGCGAGCCGTTCAAACAAGCATTAGCATCTTTTGCTAATAGAATGCAAAAAGTATGCGTGAACGAATTAGAAAAGAATTAATTGGAGTTCGTGCGAGCGCAACGTAATAACTAAAAAGTTTGCCGTGAGCAAACGTAATCGTTGAAGGTAATTTCCATGAGTCTATACTTTGTACCTGAAGGTTTTAAGGGATCAGAAATCCATCCGAAAGTTTTCTTTTATGATTTTTTTTTCGCGGGATTTGTTTTGTATGTTTTACTGTGCTTTTCGATTAAAACTCAATGTTTGATTGGAGGCCATCTTGAAAGCCGTTTTTCGACTTCCGGTTTTAGATATTGTGCAAGGTACTTACATTGTACATCGCCTTACTTTGGTAGATGTTAGAAGACAATAAGAAACTCACCTGTAAAAAAAGAAAATCGAATTAGTCACAAGTTAAAAAATACTTTTAAAAATTTGTAGCGCCATCTCTGGACCACATCAACAACCAATGGGGTAAGGGTTGAAGGGATAAGAGCAGGATCTATACTCATATTCAAGATGTCACTTGACTGATGCCCCCTCTTGTCTACCACCAGTCTGCCATCTGCGCTTATACAACCCACCTTGCACAACCAACAACCATATGAAAGGAAAGTCAAAGTGAAGAACCCCAAGCAACAACCATGTCCCCCGTTCCTTTTTGCAGAAACCCAGAAAAAACAAGTGTAATCGTACGTGTCACAGCAATGAGCAGGCAACCAACCACACATTCACACACAGGGCTTTCATAGCAGTCTAGAACCACTGGGCTTTTGTCTGCACCGCATGTTTTCTTCCCAGTTCCCCAGTTCATCCACCCTTTCTAACTAACTAACTAACTCTTGATCCTTGCTCGCACCCTTCGTTCTTATGAGTGCCAATTCATCCCTCACTTCCCTCCGAGGAGTCAGCCCCATCCCAAAGAGTTAGAAGCGTCCAGTAAGCAAAACTAAATTTGCCCCAATGGTCGTCAAATGAAGACATCTCGAATATGGTCCAAAAGAAAGTCAACAAAATTCAGTTGGATTGAACAAATTCCAGGAAAAGAGGAAGGAACCTAAAGGATAACTGATAATTTTTGGGAACATCCTGTAAAGGGTGTTTTTTCGCTCTTATGTAAGAGCGTAAAGTTCACCGGGGGATGCGATGACAAAGGTGGCTGATACCGGAAGCGCTAAAGTGACGCAACACTTCAACGTTCCTTCACACTTTCGATTTTCTTTTGTTTTTCTAGGGGAAATTTGTTAGCGGAATCCGAAATTCAATTTGTCAAAGAAACAACATATAGAGACGTAATAATAACTAGGGGTCACTAGATGGCGCTTTATATACGTCCACAAGTACAATAAGAAGGGGCATATGCTTATTCTCAATTTCACAAATAAGTGCCCGCTCGTAATCCCTCCTTATGCAAATGTGTTGTGTGCTGTTATGTTGCGAATGCTCAGCGAGAGCTTTTAACCTCGCTTTAGCAAATCGGATTATCCTCCGGTGTAACCGACGAATTCCGACTTCAACGACGAGATCGCTGCCGTACGCGGACACAAACAAGAGGGCGCGAAAGGACGAGGATACAAACGTCCACGGAAGTTTGCCCGATTCGGACGTTGTGGCGGCAGCAGGTCAGCACTACCAGCGCCCCCTACATGTTTAACCTCATTTGAAAGTCGTGCGTTCATAGTTGTAGTATGCGCATAAATGCGAATTCATGTAAGGATAATGCTATTTGGAACGTTCGCACGAATGAAAATACACTAAATCAGAGTTGGCAAGTTTTCGGAGGTAAAATATCGCCATCTGTTGGTAAAAAATCGTTTAATTTCCTAATTTTCTGAGATCTTAAGGAAAGTTTCACAAAAAAATCATCTAAACGAAGGAAACACGGAAGTCGGTCGTAAATTATTGACGGAGTTTATGAGAAATTACAAGGCACCTCGCACCGCATTAGAAGTTAATTAAAACGCAAAAATATTGAGGTTATATATGCAAACGTCGTCGTAAATAAACGATCTTCTTAACGCGAAGCAACAACTGCGGATGGTACACAGGTGGGGCTTCCATCGAGTTGGCGAAAATACAAAAGCCTACACGCGCCCGGAAGCGATGGTGGCGCCCCCGCACCAAATCTCGTTGTTATTATGCACCCACCTTTGCAGCCCCCAATGTCGGTAAGCTCCTTAATTTAATCAAGCCAACTTTCGCGGCCAGCACAATATGAACAAGCATCAACGATCCATTAAATCATCCAACGCCATCTCAGCCATGTAAATGAATGGATGGTCCGTCATGTGGGTTGCCTAACTGCGATGTTATTAAATCGTAATCGCAATTTTTCTAATAGGGATTTATGCACAAAACAAAAAATGGGTCGAAATTGAAGGGATACCAACTAGAGGATTTGTTGTGGAGCTTTGGCAACGTTGCATCTCATTACTAGCTTTCAGCACCACCTTAAGATGGGTTTACAAACTTAGCAAGACCTGGTAGATGTCAGCACCTGCCCGAAATTAATTCAATCATTTATTTTTCCGCTCGTAAATTGCTTTTGAATCTGGACCAAGCCCAAAAACCCCCCAAAAGCCGGGATCCCTCTGTAAACTCTTGGAGACATGGCCGATCAAAGTGTCGACTTGCCAACAATATCCCTGCACTTCCTACAGGCACCACCAACTTGATCCTTCAGACCGGGACAAGGGCACAACTTCCCAAAGATGTCTTCTAAGGTCCTTTCACCTGAAGTTTACCCAACCCATACACACGTCTCTTCCGTTACTGGCAACGCTTTCGGACAGGCCCATTTGTCAACGTGTATCGATTACCCCCACCAACGCACAGCTCCTGAAAACTCCCGGCAACTATACATTTAGTTTGGTCGAAACGGGGCTAGGAAGAGAGAGAAGAGGAGGGGGTAAAGTAGTGCGCTATCATCGATACCCCCCGTGTATGGGTTCTAGGTACAAGTTTGCCCTTTCAACTTTCGTCTTACATCCGCTTTGCGCCGTTGCGGCCGATGCGATGGGCGCATAAAAGCCGGCCCACATTCATTCGGAAACGCAAAGCGAACCCGGAGCCAATTTTACGAATACAAACAACTTGCCAAAAGCAGCCACCGGCGGAGCGCACACATATGCGGAAGCATTTCCGGAATTATATTAATGGCTTAATACTTTGTATACGGAAAAGTGGAGTCTCGGGGCTCGACGACGGAACCATTTTAGTGTCGCCATGGTAACCAACTTTAAGCTTTTTACCCCTTCCCCCATGTCGACGTCGTTTTCTCATTCATTGAGCATCCGATCGAACGAAAAATGTATTAGTTCCGGTTTCATGCATTCCCATAAAAGTCTCCACGTGAGTCCCGATATTGAAGCGAGCAATTACAAAATTTATATTACCTCCCGGACTTCGTAGGCCCATCTGTACTTCCGGTTTCTCTGAATCTTATTTAAAAGTCAGAAACTTATCCGTAGACAAACTTCTTCGGATTTCATTCGGTAGCAAGCAAGAAGACCAAACCGGAAGTAACCAAATTAAGCCCACTTATTGTGAAAGCAGTGAATATGGTAAATTGAGTTATCCCCGAGGTTTCCCTAATTGCTTCCTCGTATGCGAGGAAAGTTGTTTTTCTTTGGCTGCATTCCCGCACAACAATTGAAACGTTTCCAAACACACAGCGAGCAAAGTGGGAGGGGGGGGGGGGGGAATTGTGCAAGAGATTACAGCCGGAAACAGTGATGAAAGCAGACGGTGAACAATGTATCCATCCAGGTACGGATACGGGCAGGTCTGCAATGTATGGCAATTTAATAACATTCCCGAAGCTTGTTACATGACAGCCGCGCGCTCGTATTGAAACAGCGGCAACCCTCCGTACACACGACAAAGACGTACATGTTGCATGAGGGCCACCAGCGATGACAACAACCCCAATAGTTCCACACTGCACATTCATCCCTTTCCATGCTCCAGATGTACAGAGATCTTCACAACAACGAGAAGACTACAGAAGGGCAACAAAATGCAAATATTCGATTTGGAATCATCTACAGTAGTACCAACATGATACAACTTGGGTACAACTGAAAGTTTCTAGAATGGAATTTGTAATGGTGTCCCCTCAAATGGGGTATTACTGTAGAAATGGGACAGAATGAAATTGTACATTATGCATGTCGAAAACAGTCGACACATCCCCACTCTTCCCCCCTCCCTCGCCTGGAAGGCACTTGGTGTATCTGAGCGAACGGCCGACTCCTGCAGGACGCCCAAAACGGGAATCGTTTCGTTCGCAGGCGGCGTACACAAACATTATTCCCGAATCCAAACAGTGCGGTGACTGTACCCCATCTCTATCTCTCTCTTCATCAACCCAATAGCACCACCTTTAATAATCTCCCATCTCGCTCCCTCATATGATGTCCCTCATTTGGAAGCTTCTTCGAGCTTGTGCGTTGGGAATCTTGTCCCACCGAATTCGGGGGTTGAATGCGTCGACAGCACGCGGCTGAAAGCGACTCCACTACCGCCACCACCAGGAGGACCGTTTATGCCGCCGCCATACGCAATGTCAGAGTGGTGGGGGGGGCAAGGACGACGACGACGAGGAGGAGGCCTGCTGGCAAACTCCTCATCCACATTCACATCCGCATCCGCAGTCAACTGCAGTCGTTTGCGTGAATCTTTTACCTAATTTCGTGCTGCCGGAGGCGGCGATGGGGGCGACATCCTTGTCGACGGTGGCGGCATCGGAATGGCCCTCGTATACAATCCCATCATACAATATGGCCTCCGGCAAAATGGGGTGTCTGGCTAACTAGCCGCCCCCGTCTTCTTACTATGCCACTATGCTAACTAACCACCCATGGTCGCTTCCCATTGTTCCCCTATCCCCACCACAAAATATACCTTCCAATTTCCGGTTTCAAAATTTCCTCTATGTTTTTTAACGTATTAAGACTACTATAGAAGACATCAGGATCAATCAAAAAAGGGGTAACAAATACTAGTAAGGTGGACCACCACTAGAGGGCGCTACTTTACAAGTGAAACCATTCATGATGGCGGCGAAAGAAAAAAAAACAAAAACGCGGAAACGAGTGAGGCGTGTGTTGAACGCACACCGTACACGGAATTCAGTCGACTGCTAAGAACAATGGCCGCAGAATGGATGAGTTGACGTACGTGTGCTGGGCCGGTATCGGGCTCGCATGACCGACCATGCATTAAGTTTTCTGGGGATCGACTTCCGTGCGCATATTAACTTCGGCGTTCACATCATGCATAGTTTGTTGCGTTGCTAGCAACTTTACACTCGAAAACAAAAAAAAAAACAAAAACTATGGATGGTCGCCATACACGTTGCCATACACGTTACCATAGGTTACCACAATGAAGGACGCGTGTAATAGCATCGGCATCCGGTCAAGTGCCCCCCTGCTTTCTCTTCATCAAACGTGAGACCCATGGGGCCGCAATGGGTGCGGTGCCTGATTGAAATGCGTGCGCGACCATCGAAGGGTAGATAGGTTAGACCCATATCGGATATCGTGATCATTTGTTTCAAGCGCGCCCAAAGTAATGACGGTTTCGATTACACTTTCGATCGGGACCGGATGTGCCCTTGCACCGCACATGTGACATCAATAAATTACGAAATGGAAGGAAGAGCGTCGCATGAATTGATTCTCAGGTATTGATTGATGATTTCCCTTGAAATTATTGATCACACCTTGTATGTATTTATAGATGTTTGTTAGCAAATAATGAAACACCCCACGTATAATTTATATACAAAGTTTGGTATTGAGAAATGCAAATGAAATTAATCGCGCATTCATCAACGTCGTTACAATTAATAATTCGTTATGCGTCGCGTAGCTTTATAAATAATAATCATGAGCATCGATCGCCGCCATTGATGATGATGATGGCAAAGGCCACAACAATAAACAGGAATCACAAATAATAATTACGGCCGAACGAGCCAGCGAGCAGAACGAATTATTTCATCGAACAATGGAAATTAGACAATCCCATTACGTCCGCCATAATTGAAGGCGAACGAATATTGTTCCCGGATAAATAAATAAATAATAAAGCCGAGCTGATTGTAATCGTAACAAGCAGGAGCGGATGACAAAAGCCACCATGCGCCATCAATATGGCCGCCGTCCAAATGACAACAAATAAGAATAACACAACAATTATGGCCGACATTGAGTTGCAATTCCATTGAATGTTATTCGCAAATAAACCTATTATGTGACTAAACTCGGTTGAGTGGGCGTTCAAAGATGGCTGATGATTTGGGAGCGCCATCTAGCAAAACATTTTTAATTTTTTTTTTTCATTTTTGGATTAAGAAACTGAGGAATTAATTAATTTTTGATGCATCAATCAACGAGTAAATTTTGCAATTAGGAACGTATTAGTTTCGATAAAGCGTTCATGCGTAAATGTGCTAAAAGTTTTATTTAGCACGATGGTGACAGTTGAAATGTGCTGCCCGTAATGACACCGTAAAAAAAAACGAGGAAGCTCTTCTGGAATGTTAAAGATCATCCTTGACATCATCTCGAGAGGAGCGGTTCAAAGGCGTGTCCCGGTTCGGGATGAGTATCGGGATTCGGTCCACCGAGCTTCGGCAATAAATATGCGCGCGAACGCATTAATTTGACGAATGATTTACGAGCTATTAATAGGGTTAGTTAGGCAACCGCTCGTTCAATACGTTCGAGTGTTTCCGGCCGCGTGCGTTTCTCTGAATGTGTCCCACTGTTTTCCCAACACACCACGCATGATCGCTCATTAAGCACGCGCATGCGGTAATTAATTATCGATCTTGATGACTGACTGACCCCAGGTTAAGGAAATTTTCCAGAATGTTCTAGAACATTCCATTTTTATCAACGCGAAGTTACACGACGTTGTACAACGTGTTACAGATGATTACTGTCAAATTTTTTGACGTTTTGAAATTTCTAATGTTTTGGAACTTGAAATGTCTATATAAAATGACCCCAGAAAAAACAGTTCAGAATATGGTGGGGGGGTTATAACTAACAATGATTTCCAATGATGATGGTGATGATGATGGTCGTTGCGCGCGTTATGATCGTTATTATATTGCCACAGTCCATTATGTACGTGACTCCATTATTATCGCTTTAATATTATTTATCGAGCACTCTAACCGAATGAACGCCGCCCCCCGATTGCAGCCACCAGCGCCACTGGTGGTGGCGAATACGCTCCCCATCGAACAAACGAATCGAGCGATTGGACAACAAACGAGCCCCAAACTCGACGGCAGCACATGTTGTTGTCCGAACAGGCGCGAACAAACAAGCGGCAACGCGGAAACCGGAAACGAACAACACCGTGAGGAATTTCCTCCCCCAATGCCAACATGGAAAACTACCCCGTAGAAAAAAGAGCAACTAGAAAACACCATACTACTAATTACTCTGACATATTGAAGAAAACAAAAATGATTGTTTGGGATTTACATATCATGCGATCTGGTGGATTTTAAGAGAATGAAAAATGAAATAAAGCACGAGAGGAAGTTGGAAACTTTCAAGGCAACTTAACATGTGTAAGACAATATCTTAACCCAATTTGAAAGTTTCACGATCACTGAACTCGCTCACTTATACACTCATTCACTCACTACTTGCTTACTAGACTTCAAACAAAGTCCTTCATATGGATAATTAAGAATTTGTTTATTCTTGTGGAATTTCAGAGATATTATAAATTCATTAACAAAACAAACTTCAAAATTGAAAATGAATATTTTTTTGTTATGTAAAACTAAACCGGAAGGAATTCCACTCGTTTGAATCTACCTGGTAATTGAATAAGGTAAGCAACCAAGCATACACATGTAAACCCCCGTTTAAGTAGTCAATGACAACAAAGGCAACACTGGCAACATTGCTTTGTTCGTTTTAAATGTGCTAGAAGTGTGTAACTGTAACATTCGGCTGCAAACGACTTGGCCTGAAGATAAAGACACTTTCTATTCATCAGCCGGTTGCCTTCTACGTACTTAAGTCGAATAAGGTGCTGCGCACTAAAACTAAAGCGTGAGCCACTTCACCGCATTAGATTTCATTTCACTCTGCAGTCGACTGCGTACAACTTTACTTAGAATGACTAAAGAAACTTAAGTCAAGAAATTGCCAAGTAAAAACAACATAATAATAAAGAATTTTAAGTCAAAAACAAAATGTTCTAGAAGTATTTTAGTGATTATTTAAGTCATATATTCAGTGGTATTCAATACCTGAAATTTGATCCCGATGACATGCGACTTGACTGACTACAAAAAACAAGCGTGAAAAATAAAATCTGTTACGAAATATGTTAAGTACGCTCCGACCCAACTTAAGTAACATAATCAAATGCTGGAGATGCAGCACAAAGCTTGGGAAACTCTGTCGTCACTCAACAGATCCCATTCCCACGACAATGATAAAATGTACCATGAGAATTCATTCATTTTTCAATAATAAAAAAGTTTGTTACTCAAGTTATTTCTACACAAAAACAAAAAGAACAATAAATAAACGAAATAACAGGAATTTAAGCAAATGATTTAGCAAAATTAAGCATTGCAAGAAAAAGAATTAGAAGCTAGAGTACTTAAGATAAGTAATAGTGACAGTAGGCAAATTGCAAAGTCATTATGGCTGACATCAGCGAATGTTCGCATCATTTGGCGAGCCAACACAGCGCAGCGAATCCTAATTGTCAACGTTAATTAATCACAATTACAAATACCACCCTGGATTCTGCTACAATTTACTGCAATTTAAACGGTAATTCATTGTTTGATCACCTCAATGAAAAAAAAATAAATAAAATAAAACTTTCTAGATGATATTTCATGAGTAATTAAATTGGGTTGTCATCGGTTACTTAAGTTCCAATTACTTCGTTTTTCACTCGACAACGCTTTGATGGCATTTTCAACAACATGGATGCTCCTCGAACGGAATGTTCCAATAAATTGTGTGAACATTAGATGCCGTGTGAATGAAACGTCACGTTAATATTTTATAGGCGCAAGTAATGATGGCGACTATTTTTAGTGCCTGGTATGACTTAAGTTGGGATGAGTGTGCGCGTGCGCCGCGCCTTTTTCGACTGGCGTGCTTTTTCGCAGCTTAAGTCGATACGCCTCGTATAAATGCGCGGGCAATTAATTAATTAAATTTAGTTTCCACATGTTTCACATTAATTTTGAACGCAGAAATTTTAAGTAAAATGTTGACATTGCAAGGAAGTCATTAATTATCAAAAAAAATTAATATAATAAAAAATGTGATGAAAATTTTTGACTCCCCTTTGGATTTTTTAAAATAAATACAAGGGTGTTTCCGTTATTTTCAGGAATTTTTATGGTACATTATTCAAAGTAACGAATTGCAATGTGGCGTCGAATAAATGAATAAATTCATTCGTTTCCGGTTAGTTGATTACCGCAGTGTTCTCTACTCGTTTCTTTCTTGTTACATTATTTCGTGTTTTGTTATGTTGCCATGTTATCATCGGCGTGATCTTCAGCGCAATTGTAATGGTCGTTGTTATTTTCATCGCGAAATCGTAATCGCCATCATCGCAATTCGCTGGCGCTGCCTCCGAAAAACAAACTTAATTCCCGTGCGATGCAATTATCGCCCAAACCGCACATTATTACGAATGAAAACAAGGATAGTAACAAAAAAAGGACGCCATATTATAATAGAAAGTTAAAGTGAGAAGAAGTGTGATTTGAAATTACAAGGTATGTTTCATAATTACTATTACTAATTATTTTTTTATGTTTATTATTTGAGTCCTGAAAATTATGAATCTAGTCTCGTATCATTTGTACTACATAGAGCGTAGTTAAATTTGCATTCATTTGTTTCGAGCGTTTAGATGCACGTTTAAATGGCCGCCTTTTGTTTATATACTCATTTTCTTTCCGTATTTTCGCTTTATTTGCTCGCCAGGTTCTTTCTTACTATTGTTTCATTTTAATTCCGGCCGCCATTTTGCTTCGCCTTGCGTCAAACTGTAACCGTACCCAGGACACCATGAAGTGCATTACGCTGAATTGCACTGCATTAGATGGCATTCAATGTGCTTATTTTGCAATTAACATGCGCGTCATGAGTCATTATTTCGAAAATCCGCACAATTACAACGGATTTCGATGCACAATTTGCCAACAGGTTTCTTCTTTTGTCTTGCAACTTCATTTTTTCGCATTGTTGCAACTCCAACAACAAACACGCTTACGTTACATTGAGTTGCGTTAGGTTAGGTTTCACGATTCGCATTGTCATCATCACTTGCAAAACGATTATTATACAATTGTTATTATTATACCCACCAAATATTACATCTATAATGACTATTGTCTTATACTGTTCATTGCAATTTGTTATCTGGTAAAAAATGTTTGTTCTAACGAATAAATTTCGAAATAGTAGTAGGGCTATAATTCAACAGATGGCGCTCAACTAGATTCCCCGAGGAACAAAACAAGTGACAACTAAAGGAGGGATATCTTCCACTACTTTGGAGGTTTGAAAGAAGGGATGAATCTGAAAGTGGCGAACAATGAACAGGATGCAACTCGTGCATCCTGCGTATCCTGGTGGTGGGGGTTGGTTGCGTCGGGGGTGGCAAAGGCAGCAGCATGGCTAACGGAGCGCTGAGCCAAACAAGTCAATCCATCCGAGCGCACGTAACGTATTCATCGAGCGCGCAAATATTTTCAGAGCAAGCAGAGAATTCTACCGCCCCCCCAAACCGCCGCGCAGAATACATAAAAACGCAAAGTTTTCCGCCCCGCGCACACTTATTATAGAGTCATTGTTTCCGAGTTGGCGAACACACCCAAAAGCCTAAACCGACGACTTCATTGCACTTCACTTCCGCATTCAGGGAGGCGGCAATGCTGATGTTAGCAGTTATTTTTTTATATATTGAAAATTTTGTTTTATAAACAAATGAATTTATCAGAATAAATCTAGACTCCAGAATTCCAGAAATTTTTGAACATTTTCCGGCGCTTAAATCGCAGACCCACGAAGAAGCCAAAAAAAAAATCGAAACGGTCGATTAGACTTACGCAAATATTATTACAGGTATTTGTGTTTACACAAATAATCACACTCGGTGGCGTTTATTTTCTTTGCCGGACGCGCTCTTTGGATCGTTCGTTGGCCGCGTGTGATTATGACACGTCGAATCTAATTTTCGGCCCCGTACGCATGAGGGCACTTTATAAATAATCACCTTCCGAAACGAAACGAAAGTGTTCACTTGGGAAAATAGACAAATCCGCATTATATTTAGATATTAGAGATATTAAAGTGGCCGATGTTCACTCATACTTAAGTCCAATCAGCGTCGAGTACTTGTATTCAAGTGCGCAAGTGGCTTAGTAAAATGGGCGCAAGTCGAAAAGTGGTAAACTTATAAAATATCAAGTGTGCCAGGAATTTACGTTTATGTTTCTTACAATCTTTCTTATAGCGCATGTTCTTGTACTATAAAACACGAAATTAGAACGGATTATTACAGCTTATTATGGTTTTTGCAACAATTAAATGTCACAAACAGTTTTACTTAGTTAATTTATGATACGGAAGTTGAAAATATTTGAAGCTCATTTTTTACCTACTTAAGTCTTGAAACTTGTGATTTCTAATGTTTGGTACCAATGATCCGTTTATTGGAACGAAAAGAACCCCAAGTCGATAAATTCCCATTCAGGAAGATGTCGCTAGTTGCAAACCATAAGGAAAACTAATGCCAGCAATTTTATACGATGCACCGTGCATATTGCAATCGTAGATTACACCCCCACCACCAAAATTGCAACAAGACTCGCAGGATGCAGTAATGTTTTCAGAAGCAACCCAACCTTCTCAAAGATATGTATGTACTTAGAAATACGGTCCTAGTGCAGTTTCAACTTACTGCCGCTTTTTGGCTGCGTTCCCATTCAATTTTCGCATTCGCTGCCCGCTGACTGCACATAAACCGAGGCACAACCCGAAAAGAAACCAACGCAAAATGATAAGGAATGTTACATCCAAGAAACTGCATGTTGGTTAAACTTGCAAGCAAATTGCAGGGAAGTTTTTGCAAATTGGATAAATTACAAACCATCTTGAAAAGTTAGTAGAGAGTGAATTTTTTTTTTTAAGAAAAATTTTGAGTACCCTGACATTTTTTTAGAATAACTAAGACAAAATTTAAAATTAAGGAATGAAGAAGGAAGTGAAGTAAATGAAGTGCAAGTGCATCAACTTGCTCACAGTTCTGGAGCAATTCCAGGTAATTTTATTACCTCTCAAGCAGTGAACGCGTCCGACCGGCAGCAAATAGCCATCAAGAATGATGTTGGAAGCGTCTTTCATACAACAAAACAAAATTTACGAGAAATGGGAGAAAAACTAGCGCTGCATGGCGGAAATAAAACATCAACACAGGTACATTGAAAGCGATAGCAGCGCACCCTCTCGTCCTGTATATTGATATCAACGAAGAAGTCGACTTGTAAAATAAGCGAGGAAATACGAAGGATATTATGCACATTAATGTCACTTAGAAGAACAGACACTAATTTGCTGTGCATTTGTCAACAAGAACATATTAATTTTCCTTCTGGAATTTTCTTTAATATATACAAGGTGTTCTCTAATAATTATCTAATAAATGATGATTTGATTTGGAAACAACAAATTTCAGTTGTAATTTTTGAACAAACTAAAACAAGAGTTGGGCACATTTCAGGGCCGGACTTCAAACATCAACATCATCATGTCAACACTGAAATGGTGCATTCTGGGAAGATATACGATATCTGTACGCTATCATGGCTGGTGGTGAGGTAATGAGCAACTTGTGGTCGACCGAAAACGAGCAGAAACAGACAGCCGAAAAATGAACGATCCAACGAACGAAACGAGATGCGTCCAGTGTCAGCAAACAACGTGCAGACTGCTTGTCTGGTCTGCGTTTTGTAGTAGCTCGTACTCGTAATTTTAGTCATTTCGGTTTGGAAATAAACTAGGAAATAAACATAACGGCGCGGCAATGCAGTTGCAGAAATGGTGCAAGCAGACAATACAAAAACCGCGCGTGTAATTTTAATCTAATTTCGTGTTATTTAGGCGAGCGGCGCTGTTGCTGTTACACGAAATATTTCATTAAATTTCCGTCGCTTTCCGGTGCATTTAATGCAAATTTACACCTTGTTTGAGAATTTTCCACTTGACGCCCTCGAAATTGGACATAATTTGAATTTGACATGGGACGTTTTTTGAATTTCCCGCTTGAGCTTCGGCAGTGTTGCCGAACATACAAAATGCAATGTTGCATTTCATTTTGATGCCTAAAACTATTTACGTTTTCATATATAAATATTTTTTTTTTTAGTTTATGTATGTAAATGATTGTTTATTATAATATGGATTGCCTGAAAAGCAATTTAAACATTGCTATAATTTAATGTACGTCTGGTTATTTATGATTTCCATGTTGCATCCAGCTTATCATTACAAAATTATCATTTGGCATTTAATATGCATGCTTGTTTATTTAGACAGACAGCGAAACGAAACGCGAAACTGATGATTTTTTGCGGTCCAACCGGAAGACTACATTTCCGGTCGTGGCTCTACCCACTCGTTTATGATTACGCTCATCGCTGAATGCAAAAATGTATAAAATGCTATTTTGCAAATTTTCCAGAGATATGATGACATCATTCATAAAAACTTTCTACATTAATTTTCTCAAATGGGAATTTTTTGACTGTAGATGTTAACATTATCAGCTGAGAAATGATGAAGCAATTCGATTGAATATGGTAAACGGAAACGAAAATAATGGAGCAAATCAAATAAATCGCGACAACAACAGGTTTCCATGACGGCTGTAATCGTATTTGCTGCCAGTTCTATCAGACTCGTCGTCGGAAATGCCATTAACGTGCTTTTTCAATATTTTCTCCGATTACAAACAATTGTTTGTTGCGTTCGCTTCGTACCGAACGGTGCGCGGTTCGGATGTTTGACTGATTACAGTGAATTACGTTCGCGAATCAAACAATCGACGAAGGTCACCAATTACTAAATAACATGAACTGCGAATTCTGACTACAAAGCTGACATCGGTTATTCACAAAAATGGCGTAAGATTTCCAAAATATCAAATTTGCAATATAGTTGACGCATTATTACTTGTTGCTAGTCGGGATGCAATTTGCATCATGTGCGAATGTCAATCGCACCACACATTAATGTCATACGTGCATATATGTACTTGTCTAGGTTGCAGATTTGCGCATAATATCTACATACAAGAATGGCGAATGTTCAAGTACCTTGCAATGATGTTGCATAATAATGTTGACACATCCCTCTTCAATCACGTGGTCACAATTTCAATGGGATTTTGGAGGCGTTGACAGTAACAATAGTGTAATCAACACTTACCTGAAACAAAGAAGAAAGAAATTAGTTAGGAACATAATTAATTACTAATATTAAAATGTTATTTCTGAGGTATAAAATTATTGCATTGTTCTTGAATTTCTCACAGTAGTTAATGACTGTTATAATAATAATAAAAGGGGTGACAAAACAACAGCAAAATAAAAATGTTCAAAAAATTGATTGTACATTAAAATTCCAAAAAAATTTATTTTGGAGATTATCCAACCATCAAATTTACATTCGCATTGTTCGTACGAACCAATGAGCGATCAAAATGGAATTAAGTCTTTGCAGTTATTATGACTTCCCTCATGGATATTCTATTAATATGATGGCATGTGTAATCAACATCATGTGTATCAACCAAACAGATACGCACAAGATTTATGTTGTACTGCATAAGCTTTTATGCCGCCTCACTCTCACTCGCATTGCGCTTCCGGTTTCGCCCACTCGCGCATCATGGCGCGTTTTTTGCATTCTTCATCGTGGCAAACAAATGCGAGCAACGCGTTCGATTCGCGTTTCGGGCATATTAGAAAACAACACGTCCCGAACGAACAAACGATGATTGTGCAGTCCATACATCATCATCATCATCATCATAGCGATGATGATGCATACACATTGGCGATATTCATGTTGGGCGTTCGTGCAAAAACCCATTTGCTACCGAATATTGCAGAATAATGCACAACAACAACAAGAGCAAGGACGATGCGATGCGATGGTACCCAATGGTATCAATATCAAATACGAATGGAAAGAAGTCAGATCCGGAGGAAGGAAGGAAGGAAGGCCTGGAAAAGTACGGTCCTGGTTACCGTCAAAATATCCAAATATCGTGATGTTTAAATTGCTAATTCAGCGGAATAATAAATTACCGTCAGTGTAGTCATCATCTTCATCATCATCATGAAATATGAGGAAATTGTGCAGCACGATTCGTATATTGTACGAAAATTACATAAATGTTGTTGAACTAGTTACTTATGACCTAGAATCCATACTGATTACTAATTCTTGTGTACTATCAAATGTCTATCAAAGAAATTTCTCAGTTAATTATTTCTTGGAGAAGAAATTAATGTCTAAAATTCTGAAAATTTCATTTTGATATAATTACAACATTTTAATGAATTAATTAATAACTACCCGAATATATTTTGAAATCTAAAATACCAAATTTCATACTCATCCAAATTACACCAACCAATTATTTTGTGAATTGACAACACTAATTAGTATTAGTTTACATGTTCAATTCAGGCTGAATCTGAATGAATCAAATTGATTGATGGAAATCATTCAAATGTAATCGAAATGTTCACTATTATTGATTGATGTAAAATCATTTTCTAAGCTAAAATATCTAATTAGCTAGATACCATTAAAATTTTAATAACAATAGTGTAACAATCGTGAAAGATATTAAAAAATGATATATCAAATTTCATATTTTACTGCAAAATATTGCAAAACAAATCAAAGCTTTGTAATACAACGTTGTTTTGCAACTTCGTAACAATTTCAACAATTTAATTCATTCCACCTTGTAGTAAATTCCCGTATTTGTTTTTGTTGTTCTAATAATGAAAAACAAATCAATTAAACTACCAATTAAAAACAAATAACAAATAAAGAAGTCAAAAATTTATGAGAAGTTTAATTAGTGGTTGATTTTCGTGAAGTTAAAAGAATGAAAATATAGTTTTAAAAAGTGAAAAAGTTACTTTATGGGTACATTCAGTATATTACAAAGTGTTACGTCGTTCTGTGAGGCAAATAGCATAATAACGAGCACATTCATAATAGCGATCAGTTAAATACCTCAGCAAGACCTTGAAATTGCATTTTTTTTTTTCATGAAAAACGAACCAAACTGAGATTTTATGTATAGACTCATTCAACTAAAAAATTCCAAACCTCAAACATTACTATTTTTCTCTGAGAATATAATGTTATTTTGTTGATTTCTATTGTCTGTTCTAATTGTTGATTATACGGTTATAATTGCCAAGAAAACTCTACTGGAAATTTCCACATTTGTATGATTAAAATTTGGAAAAATCACACTATGAACCAATTTCTGATTGTAATTCGTACTTGATCGACATTGATATGAAATCGTGGGCTAGGAACGTGCACATAATTATTCCGTACCACGACGAAACTCTCTGCGTTCCATTGCAACGCAAATACAACCAACGCGCAGTGCAAACAAGCAAACACATAACCAACAACCAACAACAACAACAACACACGGAGCCAATTATTAATCGAGCAGGCGGCAATTCAACAATATACGGCCAATATAACGCAATATTAATTAACTATTACATATTCGCGAACGATTACTACAAGCACGGTTCTTGATATGGTATTTAAGCTGTACCAACAACAATACAATACCCATCGAATTCGGCTCTTTAAATGCGCCATTGTTCAAGCAACACGTCAACTTTTGCTAGCAACCATTTTTTTTCAACAACAAATAAAAATGAACAAATTCCCCGTGTTTTTATATTTTATACCAAGCATCATGCATTTCAAGTGTTTATATTGTTCGTAATTCTATTAGCATTCAAATGGCTTAATTTGTTGTTATTTTATTTCCGACAATAAGCTTCACTGATTTGATTTTTGTTTTATTTATTATTTATGCACTGCAAATTGTTTCTTTATTACTTGATTTATCTACCATTTCGTTTGCTACACTAATTTGATTTGAATTATATCATATATTTGAAAAATATACAAAAATAAAAATGACGCCCACATTTAGCAAAATGTTTTTAACTTTTCAAGTCATGATCTTGAACTCTTCCTTCAATAAATATCACAAGTACTGCTATAATTATATTTTACAACTGATGATTGTAAAATTATTGGTGTTGCTGGAAGACATCTGCCAGTTGGGAAATGACGCAAGAAAAAAAAAAGAATTGGATGACCAAGAAACAGGTGTCTTGCACGCCCCACTGAGCAGAACTGAAGGAAGGACAACCAACAGCTGAGCACCAGCGCAACAAACACGAAACAAGAGCAGCAGGCGAACCAAAGAAAGCAGACCATCAGCTATAAGCGAACAAACAACAAGAAACAACGGCATGCGACCCATGTTGGCATTGCTATATCTATAGTATGAGCAGTAGTAGTGTTACTTAACAGCCTCTCAGTCTATTTACTTCATTCCAGAGCAAATAACCAACGTTCCATTCAATTGCTACCAGCGGATGACTAATAGTTTGCTGCAGAATGGACATATAAACTGAAGCTTTACCTTCGCAAATGTCCGAAACAATGAAGACTATAATTAGTGTGTTTGTTTCACATAACAAAGACCCTAGAGATAATAAATGTAAAAAGTAGGGTATCAAAAAAATATTAATCATCGTAGAGGTTTTAAGAGAGCCATCTAGTGTTCAGGAGAAAAAAGTTAAGTTGAAGTTAATCAAGTATCTAAACTTCTAAATGAAGTTACCATGACTCTACAAAGTTTACTAAGATTCTATTAAGGAAAATAAACACATCAATCGAACTTGTCGAAGATGACGTATTGCTCTACATCTAAATGGACTAACATTGATGTTAATGCGCAGAAGTGGGGAGAAATGTGAAGAAGTGGTCTACAGAAAAGTATGTGCGAAGGCGGCAGAAACGAATGGCCAGAAATTAAACTAAACTAGACTTAAATTAAGTTTTATGCACTTTACATCTTCTTCTTCTTCGTTTCGTCTTGGCGTGTGCCGCGTACATCTTCAATTCACGGCGATTCCTTGTGCATTCGCCGCCATCGTAAACGTCGGTGGTAATTGCAATTAATTGGATTAAGTCATTCGGGGTCGTTAAAGTCGACGTTGTTAGTGCATCAAGCGCGAACCTCCAAGAACTCATTCTCTATGTAACTGAGTGGGCGGGAATACTAATTGTTATAGTTTTTATTCAATTTGTTGTTGGTACAAACAGAAATGCAGGTTGCAAATCGAAGTTCAAGTGAAAATACCGAAAAATCCAAGAAAAAAAATCGAAAGTAAAAAAGGTAATTTTTAAGTCTAGAAATTAACTGACTTAAGTCATCAATTTGAAGGCTTCTTCTTGGGTCAAAATCATAACACAAACCCATAAAATAATTCAATAATAAACGTCGTTCACATTGTTAAACTACATAGAAGCCAGTTTGAAATTATAACCTTAAACGAGTCACTTGAAATAATTGAAATATAATCTCGAAAGGCTCATCAACGTCAACCGAGTGACATTTATATCGGACATCACTTACATGTGAGATATGACACCGAGCCACTAGTGGAAATTTCAGAAAAAAAAATACAACAAAAATAAATCGACGCGTTGACAAGACAGGTATCTTACATAAGTATTCAGTCTACTAAAGTTGGACTGAAGAATTAAATTAAGTTTAACAAGTCCGAATGAAATGGGACGTGAACACAGCCATCTGAGACAATTTAATGCGCGAATAACTCCACAATTTTTGTAACTTATCAACGACTCTTAAGCTTAAGTCAAATGAAAATACCAAGAGGCTTTATTCAACCATTCTTTTTTTGCTTGAATTTGTAACACTTGGTGTGACATGGACAGAAATAGACGTATGGTTGCTATTTCCAACGGAAGCGAGATGAATGATGGGCCGAATTAAGTGTATCTCGTGTGGATGGCACGCGCTGCAAGTGTACACTACATACTACATAGTCGAAAAGCCTGCGTACTTCGAAACTATGTAAGTCGCGCGGATATTTGTTCGGTAATTCGCGGCGAGCAAAGTGGCCAAATTTGAATATTTGTCCTCGAGTGAGACGTCTAATGATTTACTGTCTTGTATCGATGGCAAATTGTTCATTTAACAAGTTAATTAACTTTCGCAAAAAAATCTCTTAATTGATGCTCAAAATAGTTGGACCAAAAATATTTTTAAATAAAAATAGGTTCATTCAGTATTTCGAGTATTTAGAATCACATTTTGTTCACTCATTCACTTAATCTCATAGTGTAGATCTACAAAAAGTTGAATTTTATTCAATGGGATGTTTTCTTGTAAGTTTTCGAAGGCAACTCAGAAAATTCACTTCGATTCAGCAAACAGAGTGTGGAATGTAGATGCCATCTGTCGTCTCGATTTGATAAACGAACACAAGCCCATTGCATTCCAACTTATTTCCTACTTGTTTCTCCATTGCTGACTCACTAAATCAACGAGTCTCTGAGTGTTTTCTTCACTTACTAAACTTGTCGCTCCGAAGACCAACATTGTGGTCGTTTGTCCATGTTTATTTCAGTGACATGTGAAAAAAAACAACACAAACCCAACTTAAGACTACTTTACTAACTAAATTTTAAGGTTGTGTCAAATAAGCTAAATTTTTCTTAATGGTTCCCAAAAATTATTAATTGGTCTTTCAGAGAATTTGGAAATATTGAGATACCCTGTATTTAATTTTTGAAGGTATCATGTCGGATGCAACCTGTCCAATGATATCACCTGGCTTTCTTTGTGGTATCAGCTGCCACTCGTGAGTTTGAGCCCTTAGTGGTTAAAATTTGGGTTTCCAGGTGGAAGACCAACAAATTAGGGGTTTATGAATCTAATTTGATAGATAATATGGGTTGCAATTATTTCAACAGATGTTAAAACTTTTCCAAAATACAGGGCAGAATTTAAGTGCAAACTGTAAATTTCCATGATGGAAAAGATATAAAATTCTCGTCCAACTGGAAGTAACATTTCACTTTCCATCGATTGAGAGTAGTAAAATACTACGGCAGGAAAGTAACAAGCGAGCAATTTCTCAATGATTAAAACGAATCAATCACGCAGTTTCCGCCTTGGGCGAACGATTGGCAATTTCGTTCGACTTTAGAATCATGAATTATACATTACAAATGCGATTGATTCTACGCTGGCGAGTATTACAGGTTATGGACGATCGGAAATCAACAGAAAACTCTCTGCTTGCTGGTTGGATTCCAAACGAGAACCTACACTAGCGACTAACTGGACGACGCGTAGGTAGGTCACCAAGTGAAACGAACATTGAGCGCACAATCAGTCTACCTGTATAGTGCTAGCAACTAGTGCACATAACTAGTGAGTAGAACACGAGGAATAGAGAAGGCATTGAATGCATTGGAATCTCAGATTAATGGACAAGTTGCACATTGGTATTAAAACCATTGGTTTTGTTGATTTTGCCTTCTAGTTCTTGTAAACTACATCAATGATGGCTACACCCAGATGAAGTGGTTTACATCAAGCGAGAAACTTCGGGGATTCCCAAAAAATTATTGTTGGACGTCAAGGACCAAAATTTAGTTGCAAAACAACTTAAATTTAAAAATTTAACTGAGTTCATTTCTGCCTTATCCTTATAATGACATCTGATCCTATCAGTTTGAATCCGTTCGGAGAACAAACATAACACAAATTGCACTTCCAACTCGAGATGCATATTGCAAAACAATTGCACATAACGAGCATCATGTGGGCATAACCCACCACTGTGCGATAACAAGATTGGTTAAAAGCAATAGACCATTCGGGTCTATACAAATAGACCTCTTGCGAAATTGAATTCGCATGCATCAAATGTTGTAAATGTCTTGTACTCGAGATTGCACCATTGCAGATTCCAACTTATAGCGAATAGATAAAGATATCGAAATATGGTAAATAGAAAATCCAAAAACAGAAGGTATCTTAAAGAATAGTCAGTACGAAAACACTTTGTATTAAGCACCTGCAGAGGTAAATTGTGAAATGCGAATTGAGATCGAATCGAAATCATCGCATGAGTGCAAAACAACAAGAGAATTTACATCAATCTGCATCTCGAGTACCGAACCCATTCGATGGATACAGAGGATCGTATAGCACGAATCAATCAGTCCATTAAGTCATGAATAGTGGAACGAATCAATGCAACTGTTTGATATCACTCTCATAGTACTTTTCGTAAAATAAGTAAAATTTACAAATTACAAACATCTACTAATCTACAACATTGTGTTGTACTCTAGAAACGTTCAATTAAGAGCCTTTTGTCTTCAATACTCCAAGTGATAATTTGGTGATTATACATAGTTCGAGTACCATCAAGTTCCAAGGTGGAAGCATCAAGCGCAATGATGCAACGACAACAAACAAGCCATCAGAGGTACTAGAGACGATGTAGGCAAATGGGCAAACGAGCAAACAAGAAGTGTTGTATAGGAGTAGGTTAAATGGTTGTCTTTGTTGCTAAGATACTATTGTCGTTGTCGATGATGTACTAAACGTTTAGGAAGCAGAGGAATAATTGGTAATTCTGGATGAAGATCAATCTACATGAGTGCAAATGGTAACAAGATAGTGATATTGTTAAGAACTCTAAAGAGCTCTTAGATTTCTAGAAGTGATTCCTAAAGGTATCATCTTAGGTTCTAACTTAAGTTTCCTCATATTGAGTTGTCTAATGTCTTAGGGTCTTAAGGTACTATCTTGGGAGTCAAGTCAGTGTTTTAAGCTACTAAGGGCGTGGTAACACTTCTAGGGTACCTTGAACCTTCTAGGTACCTTGAGAGTTTAGGGTCTTGGGGTTGCAATATTTGAGACCTAAAGGTGGTAACAAAGACAAGACAGATGAAGCTTCTAGAATTTGGTCTAAAAAAGAATTCCTAAGGTTCCTTGATATCAGACTTCCTACAATGGCTCTATCCTTCAGGATATCACTTCTTGGATTCTTTCAACTTCATTAAAACCCATCAAAGCCCCCCCCCATCCCCTCCCTTGTTCCAAAAGACGCCATAGCTTTCGCATAAAAAATAAACTAGATGGGATCAAGAAACTCCATCAGAGATATTACAAATTATAAATGAACTCTGCATTGAAGACTCCTCCAACTAATATCGCAGTCATCTCGCCTACTCCATTATGGATTACGCAGGAAAATTCCATTCCTTGCTCGCAGCACGGTTCCCAGGCAGCAAACAAAGCCCGGCGAAGAATACAACAATGTGCACACAGATAGATAGGCGCAAGCAGGCGAACTTCGGCGACGACCTGCGACTCCTGTGACTCCTCCACCACGAGCAGAGGAGTCCTCCGAACAACAAAAGCGGTCTGACTCCTTGAACAGCAGCAGCCGATTAGGACCGAGTCGCGCTTTACTTTCGTCGTCTATGTATGCGACCCAACTTATTGTATGTACAGTGCAGGCTACTAATTTATGCACGCCTTTGTGATACGCCCGAAGTGCCTATATAAGGCGACACATATTTTCTCGATGCATAATTTAGCGCCGCACATACGCGCACTCGCTAATCGCGCATTGCCTTTATTATATTGATGCATAATTTACATCTATTATATTATCGATTTGCCAGCCTACACACGCACATATCCCATCAGCTATGGCGACCTGTTTGTGCGATTATAGGTAGATGTCGACACCGTTTTGTTCTTCGTTGCTATTACCATAACCATAAGTTGATCTCTTGTATAAATGGTTTGAAGATATTTCCACATTCTTTGTTTACTCATTTCCGCCTATGGTGATGATGCTCATTAAGTTTTGCAATTTGAGATTGCAAAGGCGCCATCTGTCCCATAACAGTTTTTACTATAACTTAGAAGTATATATGCTAATATTGAGTCCTAAAACCTTAATCATGGAACCTGAGATACTTTTAGAACATTCTAGAACATTCTGGCTGTTAAAATTTTGAAACTACGTATCATAACCTAGAAACACTAGACTAAAGTAGTATCAACACTTGAGTAGATGAAAATAGAAAGGGTGAATCCTGAAGGGTCAAAATGTCATGGGACCTTTCAAAAAGGTCATATCCTAAACCCTAGTTTTCCCTACCAGTCAGAACCATCGCGACCTCTACTGATTCTATCCAAAACTATTACAACTATACCAAATAATAAAATCAATCGAATCAACTCTATAATAACTAAATCAATACAGTTATTGGTATTCGATTCGTTCATAATGTTTACGTTTGCGGTCGCCAGTAGCAACCTACAACATAACCAACACACACACCAATCGCGCCATATATGGATCTACGATAACCAACACACCAACGACATCAGCCAGCCAGCAGCAGGCAACAACGAGTGCACATTAAAATAATATTTCTCGGTTAATGGTAATGACAAAACGCCAACTTCCACACGACATAATTGCAATATCATATCGACGCGTACGAATCGAATGGTTTGAAAGTGAGCCAAAGCAGCACCTGCACAACGTGTACGCGTCGTCGTAGCCTCCCAAGTAATCCGATATGAAATATTCATCGTGGAGGCCAAGCAAAACACGAACGGTTGCCATAACAACGAACCGCCATGATACAGATACTAGTTGAAAACTTACTCGCAACGCAATTGCTCGCTTATTTGTTAGTCCGCCATTAGCGCTACTGATGCCTATGTGTGTGTGTGTTGATGTGAGGCGTGGGCAGCACGCGGCCTGGTGGACTAATTAAGGTCTCGACCTTATGCCATGGCTCGCTACTTGTATGTACCACGAGGAATGAAAACAATTTCGACTGACATTTTGAACAAAAAAAAGTTTTCACTATGACAACACTCACTTTCCCTGAATATTTTTTATAGACATTGTACACCTCCACGAAAATGAATTTAGGCGCCATTAATTTATCTTGCCTAACAACGAAAACAAAACAAGTTGCGAAATCAGCTTCGTTACCATGGTAATCTCCCCCTTTCTTGTAATGAACCACAAATCAACCTGAACCGAGTAAAGCGACGACAAAAAAGAAAGTCTAATTAATTAATTACAAGAAATCCCCAACGATATCGATTCATATCATTGGATATCACCTAGCAACAAACAATTGATGCCAGGGCACAATACAATCGTTCGCTTTCACAAGTGAAACACGCGCTCGAGAAATTCTCGATTCTAGAATATATTCTATCGTGCGGCGCATGCAATGCAATTGAACCGATGTCTAATTGCAATAAATAATAGATTTATGCACACATACATATACACACATACACACATAGAGGTACAGAACATCGAAATCAATACGATACGAGAAACGGGAGGAGGAGGAGGAGGAGGGTGGGGGGAAATAATTCCCGGTATCAATTGATAACCAGACTCGGGACGAATAGTTCGAGTTTCCTACACCTGGCTTGCCGGGTTAATATAATTTCGAGTCCCCTGGCATGCGACTACAATGGCGTCATTAGGAAAAACACCAAATAATAAGCCAGGCACGCTCCAGCTTGAATAAAATACGAAGCAATCAATTCCAGATTGCCATGACAACCATTCATGTACAATGCAACTAAAGAAATGGCCATGAACGAACAGAATAGAATCCTTCGAGGGATTATCCTCATGGAAAACGTAGATACACGATACAAACAAGCATTCATATGGAAAGGACGACATGATTATTAAATTGCAATTTGACAATTACAGGTCTGAAGACTCGAGTAGATCTATTGAATAAATAATAAAACCGTTGCTTGTAATTTTCTAGATTCTGGAGAACAAGCAAAATGATAGCAGTTTATTATTTAATTATAAGGAGAACTTCAGATTTTGTAATATAAATTATAGAATTGCTGGTTGAATAATTTTGGTCGCAAATATTTAAAAACCATAATTTAAAGATAAAAATTTGCACGTTTCAACAAAAGACTACATAGAACGTGGAGTAATCGAGCAGTTTGTTACAGTTTTCTACATTTACACTAAAACGACGACTGTGGACTACTTGCCATCGACATGATTACAACAACAAAGAAAGAATGTTGTTGATGGACTCTAGCCAGCCGGACATGAGCATTGTGCGAACGCTTTCAAGCGTGTATTTTTTTGCTCTCTTCTGTTTGCTGCTCTCCATTCGTTTCGTTTTGCGCAACTCTAGGTTTCAAAGCGGATGGACTTCTTCACTGGCCCGATTCACTCATACCAGACAAATGACCAACATTAACACTACTGGGAACAGTTAGCTGATAAGAACAACAATTTGGATCAGTAAAATTTTAGGTTACGTCTTTGTAGAAAAGACTATACTATGAAAAAAGAAGGTTATGAACATTCAAATTGTTCTAGAACTTTAAATTTTTTTATGTTGACTCTACCTTCTGAAACTTTATCAGCTGCTCATTTATTGACAAGTGCAGATGGCGTTTTAGATCAAGCAACCTGGGGCAGATGAACACGCCATCGTCGATTAGACGCTCTGCAGACGGTTTCGAACAGGTGCAAACAACTTCTGCAGGTTGCTCGTTTCCTCATTTGTTTGAACCGTGAGTTACATGGTTCCAATTCAATTTGTATAAAGTGTGGACCAGATGAATTCTCATTGTAACTTAGACCAAGAAAAAGTGGACCAAATTAAACACTTGAAGTTTTGGATTAAGCAAGTTGACAAAGTGAGTGAATTTCACAGTTGGTTCCCAAAGAAGATGCACATTCGCATGACCAGCAACTGTAACGAAATTACCAAAAAGAAAAGCTAAGTTGTTGGTTTAGATTTGCACCATTTTCTCGAATCACTTCTAACTAACACTTATTGCTTGGTAGTAATCGAAAAGTCGGAAAGAAGCGAGGCAGCAAAAGAAGAAGAAACAATTTAATACATTGTTAAACGCTCTAGTTGGTGCTGCGTCGCTGTAATCGCATCGTCATTATCGTGTAACTAATGGATGGTGTTTAAAACAAAGAAAAAATTGTAATTTTCCGCTGGGTTTTATATGTCATCAAGTGCGAGACCTCGATTTCACCGAGAAAAACCAAGGCAATGATTGAATTTTTAAGCAAGAAGCGTGAATAAAAAAAAGTTTGCAAAATGCCACGTGGCACAAAAAAAAACAGAATAACTGTAATGTACTGTTGCTGAACTTTACTGAGTTTTCAGATACTAAATTTCGATTCAATTTATACAATGTTGCATTTTATCAAATTTTAAATTTTAGTTCATTTGTAAGTTATTTAAGGCAATCCAGGCTTTTTAACTGCCAGTTGCATTTGAATAATTAAAGATCAAAAGTGCTTTATACCGAACGTTCGTTGAATTAATTCGTTTTCGTTGAAGTTAATAAAACGAACAAAAACAAAGCAGAAGAGAAAAGCAACGAAAATAATTACGCAAGTAGATGGGGAGAAACGAAGACAAATGAAAAAATAATGACGCTTTGTTATCCTTGTTTCTGTTCCTCCACGTCTTTTGAGTCCTTTCTAATTTTTGCTCTTTTCAAATGTTCAAACAATTTTTAAACAAAAAATTTTTATAAAAACTTAGAAAAATGTTCTAGAAATTCTATAGGAAACTTACTCCTGAAAAATTTAGGAAAATGACCTTCGAAGGAAATCGGACACTGCCTGCTACCTGAAAGCGGAGGAGGTCGCGTTCACCGTGCTCGTTACATTTTGCCGCCCCCCGGAAACATGTGTACAGTGTACGTCGACGTGGGTCGCCATGACAACCCGGTACGACATGGCACACACTCATGAATATAATCGCCAGCGACCTCTGGTTATGTGTGCGCTACCATTCTTTCTTTCACCTTCACGTAAAACGCGCATGTATAGACGACTGGTGTGGGTGGTGGTGGTGGTGGTGGTGGGGGAGGAAACGCGTGGAGAAATTGGTTTGGTATCGAAAAGGAAAAAATGCCACGAATTCGTCGTCCAATCTAAGCTTATCTACAGCTCTATAGTCGACGTGCATGCTCGATGCTTGTACAAATATGATGGTGTGGGTTGCGGGGGTGGTTGAAACAGGCACCCATTCCCCCCCCACTCCCTCTATGAATGAACGAATACAAAACGCATATGAATACGAGCAGCAGATTTGGCAAAAATTCGTTTAGCGACCTCCATGTGTACGGGAAATATTTCGGTTTTAATTTCGGAAAATCATAAAGAATTCATATTAGTTTCTACAATGGGGTTCGATTTTTCTGGTATCATGATACAGAGTAACCTCGAATTTGCAAAACGCCAACTTTCATATTCATCCACCATGTTTTTTTTTGTATCAATTCACAATGTCATTATCCTGAATCTTTGTGAATAGTGAGGTCTACCTGTATATTTACGAATATGAATCTAGATTGACATCAGCGCCACACGTACCAGCAACATCATTGTACGAAATATTCGCACAAACTCTAACGACCGTTTTTGCCTTAATAACCAACCTCCTTCCAGCTATAAACTACCTTGTTTGTTATCCCCCCCTCTCCTTTTCATTATATTATAATATCAACGAAATTATATTATCAATAAATGTAAAAACGCACGAATCTAATGAAAGTAGTAACATAAGGCATGGAATATATACATAAATTATTATTATTATTATTTTATCAGGGAGATATTTTGATAAGAATTATTATAATACGTGGAGGGGGGATCGATGGCGACATTATTCAAAGCACGCACATTTTCCCCTCTTTTCTATGCATTTTCCTGATAGTCTATCCTTTTTCCCCCCAACGTTTCACCCTACAATTTTCCAGGCTTTGCTTTCTTTGTTGGTCCTCGTGGAAAATTTCTTTGTTTTTCTATGTTTTGATTTATTCCAAGCAACTGCCATCAAAACACGAGTGATAAAGTTGAAAATTGAGGGCAAACCAAAATACAGAATCATAAATTCAAAAAAAAAAAGAATTTTCCAGAAATATTTTAGGACTCTCTTAATTTCTTTCTATGGGGTGTCCAAATGAAAAACTTTGGACATCCCTGAAAACTTAATAATCCGATGTCATCAGACTGAAAATGTTTAATGATTACCGGTGTGAGAGAGAGGGAGTGGGGGGTCAATTTCGAATAAATTTTCCAGGAATGCTGCACGCATATGCATGACGTCGAACATTACTTGAAGGAATATGCGATATGAACTCGAATATTGCACGATATTCGTGCATACACATACATGTGATTACTCGTCAGCTACTTTCCTCATACACACACACACACACATAGATTTACTCGTAGATATAATAAATGTAATTCGTGATTGCGCTTCCATGGTTTTCCATGCTTTTCCACCTCTCACCTTGCGCCATGTTGGGCGTGCACGCATACGCCCGATGGAAAACGTGTAGAGAAAATCGTTGGATATGTTCGTCGTTATAGTTTTATATAATATCCACGTATATATAATAATATTTACGACTATGAATAATGGATAAAATACAAAAGAGGGTGGTGGAAGAGAAAACGATAGAGAGCGAGAGAGAGTGAGTGAGTGTGTGAGCTTTCAAATCACATTGTAATATTTCATTTTGATATTCGTTTTCGTTTTTATTCGTTTTTATTCGTTCCTCATTGCTATTCATTATTCATTACGTAGTTTTTTTGCGTTTTATTTATTATATTTTCCCTCAATACAAGTTGTTGTATACGCGTTTGTGGCTTTTGTTTCATTCGCAATTGAAAATGTTTTGTTAATTGTTTTCACGAATTCAATTTTAATTATTTAAACCCGCGCAATACCAAAAAGTGTGATGAATGATATGTATTCAAACGTTTACCAGGGGTATCATAATGCTGAGAAGGTAGCAGGCTCCTGATACTTATATAGAGGGGTGCGAGCGTACGCTAACGAGGAGGTAGTCGAGTATCAGGGGTGAATAATTCAAGAAGGTACAGCACAGGAATGCATAAACTCTTAGAAGATAGTTCATTCATTTTCAGTGCCCTAAACAGAAGTTGTTCTTTATATAATGCATGTTTACTCCAATTTTAATATTCTTTCAATTGTAAATATTGAATATCAAACAAATACGAAAATGAATTTGAAATTCCATCGGTAAAAAATAAAATAAACACCAGGTAAAATCAATAAAAATTAATGCATCGAATAAAAGCGCATTAAATAAATCACCTCAAAATTGTTTTTAATTCTATATTTCGAATTCTATGCGCATGAATAATAATCAGTTAGTGCTCGATTAATTCATTAACCTGGAGTCGATGGGGCATAAAGGTCGCAATGAAATAAATTCGAATCGAATGAAATACAAAATGAATAAAAATGACTTACTAATCAATCGATGGCTATCCATCTAATAAATCGATACCATTGGTTGTATAAAAATGAAATGATAGCAATCAAGTAATTGTTGCACGTGAATGTTAAATGAAATTATTATCCTAATGACATTATTTCATTCGGATAGGTTTGGCGCATATATGTGCCAATAGATACGTAGCCCAACCTTAACGATAATGACAGGAAGTGGCATTACTGGAAATTTGTGTAATTCATTATTAATTAGTGAATCAGCTTACAATAGGACAACATAGAAAAAAAATGATGGAATTATATGTGATCATAATGATTCCATTTCCGTGATATAATATAACCATAATTTCCGGTTGAATCGTTGTTTTTATGACAATTTCTAATTATATTTTTGAATCTACTATGTTCATTCTACTATGTATAATTTGCAAACGAGCAAAGTTTTGAGGTACCCGAAAATTTATAAGTACGGATCTGTCCATGCTACATTTCGTATATAGTTCATTAGTTCAGGGTAGGCTCTTAGTATTTTCTGACAAAATAGTTGAATATTTCATGACATTAAAAATAATGTATGGAACACTCGAACAGCTCGAAAATGGCAATTTACCAAATTTTAACAAACGAGTGAAAAAAAGGGTCTGAAGTTCTTCAGAAAGAGAAGGATGGATGAAGGGCAGTGTCCGACATGTATAGCCGGAATATTACGGAATCAAAACGTCGACATTGCATGCAAAGTGCGTGCTTTATGCATAATGTGTGTGCGCGCACGGTTGTTATCCAACCTGGGGCACTCTTGGACGTCATCGTCGTCGTCGTCGTCGTACCTGCCAGCAATGGCAATCGCTGCTTCTACCATACGCGATACGCGATTAGAGCCAGACAACATACAATGGTCACGTTAGAACGAGCAACACAACAGAAAAGAGCGAACGAACGTCGAATGCGAGCGCGCTCCTTCAGCGCCCGTTATTACAATTTCATGTGATACGAGCGGCACGAACGCGCGCGATATTATTTTCTACTTGAAGAATATGAGCCATTTTTTATACATGCATCTACTCCCGTTGTTGTTCTTTCCTTCTTTCCTCTTCTTTTTTGTTGCCTTCTTCTGTTTCTACCTCAAGAGCGTTTTTCTACGTTCAACTTGCTACCAGAAACAAACTTTGTTGACTAGTTAGAGTTGAAAATTGCGCACTAAATCTATAGATCTAGTCTTTTGAACGTTTGGATTTTGCAGTATATTAGTTATTATAACGTTTTGATGTGTAGAAACTCGCACGATAAACAAAAACCAAATAATTGTGTTGTTCTCGAGTTTCCCATGACGTCATTTTGTTCGTTAAGACTAAAATTTCAAATTTGCATCTTTCATTATGGTATCTATGGTTCCAATATAACCAACACATATTGTTGAAAAATGATTAGTTGCTAGGGAAATGTGGATCAATAAAAAATAGCTTCCACGGTCGTAGTCAATACAAACAAACAATTTGTGATACTTTTTCCATTGTACTTAATAATTTTTTATTATCAATGATTACCGTGTTTTTATGGCTATTATAGCAGCGACCCGTAGGTAGTTGCTACAGTTACGTTATGTATGTCTGGTAATTTATTCCAACGTCCATGATATTCGCATTTCTAATTTTGTTCTAGAATAAATTTAATAAGCAACAACCGCAAAAAGAATGTATTATGGAAGTGTAACATGTTTCTACCTTGCAAATGGTTAATTATATGAAATTCAAGGTTCTAATTTAACAAAAAAAATACTATTATTCATTTGGAAAAATTCTATGTTGAGATACTAAAAGATCATCAAAAGTTTTCTTCTAAAATGACAAATTCTGAGTCTAAATTGCTTCCTTCTTTCAAAACTGTTGAACAATTATTTTTGAATTATGGATCTCAAAATCATGGGAAACTCCAAAATGGGTATAATCGCCCACCGGGTGATTATTTAAATTATACACCAAAAAAAGTAACAAAAACTGGTAACTATGACAACAAAGTATGGTTAGGCCAACACAAAATGGATATAATGTCAATTTGGCAACTCTCTAAATGGAATTTCATACTGCAAAATATGAAAAGACATCATCATCGGGAAAATTTTGAGGAAAACTTGGTTCATCCTCAATGCCACATCAAATAAGCAGATGAATGAGTGCTCGCGGTTGGACGGATGAGTTTGCCGATTTTTGATGCCAGCGAAGCAAGATGGATGTGCGGCCAAATGCGCAGCCAACAAGAACAATAACAAAGCACCAAAAGGCACAGCAGCAGAAGACGAAGAAGTGAAGAAGAAGAACAACAACGGCAAACAACAACCGAAGCAAGCTGACATCGACAGCGCGAACAGGAAGTCTATTACGGTTTCTTCCACATGTCTTTTCGGTCGGTTCTTTTCTTGCGCGGGCACCGCTGATAGGAGCTTACCTTCGATGGTAGCGACGTGTATTTCTATGAGGAGGAACCGATGCGTGCGGCGATAAAAAAATTGATGCACGTTTGCAGTGGTACACTGCTTTGTTCTTTGCCGAACGGTTTCTACAAAAGTCACAAGGCAAGGCAGTAAGACAATGAGAGACAAGAGTTCTGTGGTTTGACAAGACAATCATTTTCCCTCATTGTCAACATCGACGTCAATCTTGGAAAAGGAGGAGAAAGCAAAGAATTTGTCGGAAACAGAAAACCTCGAAGGTAAATTCGTACTACAAAGAGTCCTGTTTTGGACGGGATTTTTCTGGACCAAAAGAGGTCATCGATTTTCAGTTTGGGGTCAGATTTCCAATCAGAAAGTCAGACCTTCAAGGAAGAAGTCTTTAAGAAGTAGATGATTAATTTGGTCCACTGTAAGTAAAAGGTTTCTGACTCTGTCTTAGACCTTCAGAAATCATTCAAATAGTAGCTACAACCTTAGGAGCCTTCAGCAAAGAACATGACCAGGATTTGTTTGGGTAACTATGACGACAACCTACGAAACGACACGAGGAGCACTTGTTTACGTTTTCATTTGCTTCCGATGAGATTTTCCTCTCGACTCCCACTTCGTAACCTCATATTATGACATTCAATTTGATGAGTTTGCAATCGCAATCGTTACCGCGTTCGCATTGAGTCATGCAATCGGCATAATGAAATGTTTTCGACATGTTTTTCCTGCAATTTCCTGCAAATTACGACGAACAATCACGATTGTGTGGAAATCGTTGGGCAACATCGGACTTGCCGCAACAAGTCGTCAGGCCCCGACAATTCACCAACAACAACAAAACGAAAACAACAACAACAACAACAATTTTGGAGGACTCAAACTCCTACCTCTTCTTCTCCGGTGGCCGTATTGACTGAGTCCATGCTCTGGCTGAGCGTGAGAGGTGCGTCCATAATACCACCACTGATATCCTGCTCGTGCTGCTGGTGGTGCTGCTGGAGGTGGTGATTCAGCTGAAGGTGGTGGTGATGGGTCGTCGGCGGTGGCGCGCTGGCGGCCGCGATCACCGGACTGCCGCCGGCTGCCGGATGCGCCTGTGGGGGCGGCGGAACGGCGCTCACCGACGACGACGTAACGGCAGTCGCTGGCGACGACGCTTGCAGCTGCTCGACGACGACGACGGCGGCGGCGGCGGAGGCGGTGTCGTGTCGCGGCCTCTTCAGCGACGGCGGAGTGGCGGCAGTCGGCGGTGAGAGATTGCCACCCAGAGGAGGATGCCGGCCTCTCTTCGTGGCGGCGCCGGTATTGAAGACGGTCTCCACGGTGGGCGGTGGGAGGGCGCGCGCGTGCAGCGGCGTCAGATCGGGCGCGTGGTGGCGGTGTTGTTGATGATGTTGATAGCGATGAGGATGTTGCCGGTTCCGGTGGTCTCGGTGGTGGTTCGAGCGTGGACCGCCGTCTCCTCCTCCTCCAGCGCCGGCTGCAACTGCGAGCGTTGGCGGCGGTGGCGGCGTTGGCAACGGTGGCGGGCGCACCACATCCAAAGCGATCGTCACCACGGCAACGACGACGACGGCAGCGGTGGCGGTCAGCAGGTAGGCGGCAGCAGCAACGCGGCACTCAATACAAACAAATCCCCTCGCAGCACGCTGACTGCAGCGCACGCGACACCGAATTTTCCAAAAAGGACGACTATCTCTCGCCTTCAGCCGGTATCTTCAACCTCCTGCTGGTTCGGTTCGTATTGGGGCACCGGGTCAGTCAAACGTGTGTGGGGGCGCGCGCGCGTGCGATTCGTCGTCGGCGCCTCCTATTTATTTATTCGTTTGTTGTTGGGCGTTTGTTTGACGGCGCGCGCGAACAATCGACGATCGCGGACGACTCACCGCCTCCGTACGACTTTATTGACTGAGAACGCGAACGAACGAACGGGCAAACGAGCGCGAGCGAGAGTTGAGCGAATGAGTGAATGTGTGTTTGTCTTGCTTTTGTATAATTTGCTACGAAAACGGTAAGTTGAGACCCGTACGACGTGACGGTCGCAGCTCGACTAACCGACGGACGGCGGCACGCTTGCGGCAGGACCTGGCGCTCTCCTCCACACTCACTCAACGCAACCCGCCGTGCACACACGCACCAGACAGCGGCGGCGGCGTGGGAGCGCACTCGGCGCACGTTCGACCCCACTCGCGGTGCGTCGCGTGCACATTCTTCTTCTCCTCCTCCTGTTCAGGTGCGCCAGGTGCGACAAGGACGACGCGCCCGGCAACGTCGCACTTCAATGCGATACGTACAGACACGCTATGTATATGTGTATGTGTTGTGTGGCAACGCTGCCGGTGGCGGCAGGTGTGTACACGAGTCGGGGTGGGGCGCACCTGGCAGAACCCTATGTGTGTGTGTGGGTCGCCTTATCAGTACACACTCATACAACCCCAAAACGTCGGTGGCGGTAGTGGTAGCGATATGGTGGGTGTGTTTAAACAGGCAAACGACGATGACGATGGGGGGCGCACTCACAGTTTGTAAGGTTAGGTTGCGTGCCACTCACGACGTGGACTTGGACTTGGACGGTGGGGTGGCACTCGCCGCCCACGCCCGCCGCCGAAAAGCGTGCGTGGATTGATGCGAAATGAGGAAATATGCCCGACTTGCGAGTTATGAAACGAATAGAAAATCGAAGTCGTACAGCTCGGGGGTGGTGTTGTATGCGTGTATGTATGTGTGTCAACGTGCTTGGTGTAGGTGAGTGAGTGGGGGTGGTTGGTCGTGTCGGCGGCGCTCTCTCGCCTCAGACTGACGGGCGCCGATTTTGCGAAACGGGAACGGCGGCGGCAGCAGCGAACGTCGCGCGCAAGCAACCCACACACCACACGATTTCGTTACATCAAAGCGACCAACCAACAATTACCAGCCAACTCCAAAAATAACAACCCCCAAGAAAAAAAAGAAAAGAAAACCAAAGACTAGTATGCAATTGGCTAATCATAAATTCATTACAAATGAAATGATTGATTTTATAGCGTGTTTGTGTTGCTAGGGACGCGTTGCTACAACAAACAAGTTGACGTGGTGACCCAAACATGTGCCACGTCAGCATCACATTCTACTACCCCAAGACTTTAATGACACCAATCAACGACATCGAATGTCAATTATCCAACGTTTCAATGAGTTCCACCCTCCTCCTCACGGTCCACCATCCCGATAACCAGGTGTTTCTTTCGGATTTTCCGGAATTACCAACGCGATACTCCCCCTCCACCATCGCCAATATGGTTATTACGTGCGCGCGCGTGTACAACCGGGACTTTTAATTAATTTAATTAAAACTTGCTCCTTGCACTCTACTAAATATCTCGCCAACTACACCCCCCACTCCCTAGCTATAGCTACAGGATGTGTCGTCCTGTGATCGTCGCCAGCAAGCAATTTAATAACGTTAAAACGTCCATTATACCATCCCACCAACCCTCCACGTGTCGTAATGTAATCGAGGCTTGTAAAATAATTTTGTTGAATCAATAATCCCCGTCTGACAACAAACCCACAAAATACATCAACTTATTTATTTATGATGACGTTTGATTTATGGCAAATAAATGACGATAACTGATTGCCCTGTACATGTCCGTATCAGGCTCTACCGGAAAATGAGGAATTGGGGAGGGGGGTCGGCTTTCCAACTTCTTCCATCGTTCGTTGTCATCATCATTTTGGGGGGCCATCTGCACGAATTCCACAACGTGCACACATTTTTGCAACAAAAAGACAAGGACCAAAAGGAAGATCTTTTGACCATCAAGTGTGAAACAGGCTTTCAAAACAATAAAATGCTCCCCGCTTCGGAGATGAAACATTGCACGAATCTAGGTAAGTAACGAGGAAAATGCACTCGAAAGAAAAATGCCTGCACGATGTGATCTCGTCCATCTTCTCCTTGCAGCAGCCAAGAAGCAAGATGGCGCATTACCGAAAAACTCCAAGCCAATTCACTCGGCGTTTATAAATCTACGAGACCGACGACATCTTTTATTATTATTACCATGGCAACGTGCACGTTCCGTTATTGCATGCATTCTTCGTTTGTTTTCCGCGGAATACCCACACGCTTCTATTTTTTCTTTTTTTTTTTCGTCTTGTTCCGGGATCGTTAGTAGACAACTTTTTAATTACGACTGCGCTCACTTACGGTGCGTTTTAATTAACGTGCAAGGCGCATGCGTATCCATCCCAGGAATTTCTAATCACCTAATTTAATTACGTTTTTTTGAGATTCTAGTCCCAAGCTCGTTAAAAATTACATCATATTACTGACCATTCAGATTCTAACGGTTAAAATTATTATTTTACCCCAGATTGCATCTTATTAACCGACATTTTCCTACTCAAAACTGTCGAGTCATGCAGCATCAACACTTTTTCAAAGTTTTTCTTTTTTTCTGTAGTTGTGTACGCAAAAACCTAACATGGAAAACCCTATCGTATTAATTTGCTGGTGGAGATGGCACCAAAAAACGGAAGCAAAAAAAAAACGAAGCACCTACACCTGCCGCCATTGCCATCGACGGCCATAAATTTCGAAATGGACGAAACAAGGGAGTAAAAGTCCACCGGTGAACTTCACATGTATGAAATATGTGCTTGTAGTCATGGCGGACCAATGGGAAACCATTGCGGACGCAGAAAATGCCTAACGTGGAAATGTGATAACGCTGAATAATGTTTTGTACCGGATATGCTACGAACCTACAGGAGTGCAAACTCCCTGATGACCTAGAGGTTATTTTTTTGGGTTTTCTGTTGTTTTTCTGAGGGTTTCATTAAAATTTCTGGGTTGGTTACTGAAATTTCGGAACCTCCAATTTTTATTGGACTTTTTGGATTTGAATTTTTAAAAAAGGAAACGAAAGTACTTATTGGAACCTTCAAAATGAAGATCTAATTGGAAACAATTTGTTTCCCAATCGACGACTAAATAAATAATTAAAACTGCTAAGCGCCACTAGTAGCAACGAGCTAGAAGAGCACGTGCAAAAGTATTTTGATGTGTAAATATTTAAGTGCAAGCACTTTTTGCACTTCCCCCAAACATGTACTTCCGTGTAGGTTTGGTTATCTATCCAACACCATCTTTCACCTTCAAGATGGCTGGTTGCTACCTTCAGGCTTGTCGGGCAGAGTTTCAGGGCGAAACGGAAGTTTTATTCGCGGCTGACCCAGCAGTCCACACTTAATGTGAATTATTAATTCGCATCGACTCGTGGAGGCGGTGGTGGTCCCCGAGGTCCCCCCATTTCCCGCCGCCTTCGACCGCACTCCGAACCCCCATCGTTCAAACACGCGATGTGTGTGCGAAGAAGTCCATCCGACGTGGACCCTGAGGGTTTTCATAATTTATCGGACGCGATACAGCATAACCGCCATCCAACCGTCAGAACGCGCCGAATTTTCCCCATTGTACGAGTTTCCTCTGGACCAGAGAGGGGAGACGTCAATGCAACCGTTCAAATGTCAATTAAAGGTTTTGAAATGGATGATGTTTTAATCTTTTGGTATGGAATATTTTGGAAACTCATCGGTACAAGTGGGACAACGAGTAAAGAGTTGTCAATATTTAAACGACGTCCAATTACAATTATCTGCAATATTCATAATGGCCGCCTTCTTGGGTCAAATGCGAGCTGTACTATTATCAGGACGATCGTCAGTCCCAGTCCCAATATCGTCAAACTACTACCGCATAATTACCGCATTGGAACATGAATTATTGACAGGCGAGGAGACTTCGTTACAAACATTACGCTCAAGCCGAAGAGTCTACTCGATGAATCGATACGCAAACGACGAACGGCTGCCATATTACTTCATTTATAGTTTAATATGTCATGTCCTTGCATTTTTCACCGGTGCTTCGGTCGTCGATTATTTAACGCTCGGGAAAGTCTCGCGTCAAAAAAATTGGAAGCAACTCGTGCATGAACCTTCGGCATGTTTCCGCTCGCCTGAATTTGTCGATATATTGATCTTGCGCGAGGCAACTATTAGGTAGCATCAATTATTGACAGAGTGCCATCGTGGCTGTTGGTGGTAACCAAGTTAGCAATTCCTATCCTGGCTTCGAAGGCCATGATTCATATCCATCAATTATTGCCGAAATTATGGCATCGAGTCCAATAGACTACATCAAACTCGGATAATAGCGCAAATACATTGTGACCTTCGCATGATTCAACTCTAATCAAAGAAATATGATAACTTTCTTATGTTCAAATGTTGAACACCCAACAACTGATTCTAGAAATTCCATCTCATAGAACCCATAACGCCATCTATCAATTCCTGATAGCACTCTTGCTTTCTGATTCAAAATATCACACACAGTGAACCTAACCATTAAAGTAAATTCATTACTTAAATTCTCCCATAAAACCTTAAATAATGTCGAATAGTCATTTGTTTTTGAAAAGTGCGTTTGTAAATGCCCCATTGCAGAATGGAGTCGGTCGATATGTATGCCAATTGCAACGAATCGTCCTCAAATTCTGCAAGTCCCATGGAGCTAGTCGAGGAATAAGGTATTTAAACCCATTGAAACCCAATAAATTTCTCATATTCTCTTCCTATTCAGAGAATTCATTGAAAAGGACCTTGTCACCTATGCAAAAGAAAACCCTGGAACTGTTGTCTACTTGAAGCCAAGAAGGCATCGAGCACCTACCATTATTGCTGAATACTGTAAGTAAATTCAACATTCTAAAAGTTTAAATGATTAACTGATATACTAATGTTAATGCTTTTAGTAAATGGAGATAAGCAATATGTAAGCTGTCATAACATGGAATCAGATGTGATAACAAAATGGATGCATCTACTAAAAACACAAGCTGGGAATCATGAGAATGTGCGATTTAGAAAGATGTGGCACACAGAGAGGCCTTCCATTCAAGGCCCATGGACACCATATACATTTCAAGATCCTGCCCTCAATTTGGTACAATTTCCCAATAATGATATTGGAAGTCCTGATAATTTGGAACAGACTGCTACCCAAAAGCTATTGGAAATGTTCAATGCACAGAAAAATAAAGGGCAATCAACTTCAATTGAAGATTTGGAAGCAAATAGAGCTAAATAATATGTAATTTATAGATTATAGAGAAATTTGTAGTTGTAATATAAAAATATACATAAAATATAGTCATTGACTTTGATTCATAAAGATTCCTATTGTCTAAATTGCATTATCCAACCGCCTAAATTGTTACCAGGAAAACACGGTAAGTTGAGTATCTCTATTCAACAGACTTAAGTCATTGCATATGATGCTTAAATGTAAAGCATTTTGTGGACATGAGTTTAATTATAACCTCCAAACATTTAAGCAAGTTTTAGCGGGCATTCGGTTAGCATCTTCAAGCGTCATTATTATTAAAATCAAATAAATAGAATTTAGAAGTAATTAAATATGAGTCGTAATATTCATTGTACGTATGTGTCCGAGAAAATATCAAAAATCAGGTGGCGCCCAAGCACCTTATCAGAACCCAATTGTTTTGCAACTGCAAGCTGGGATAATCCCGTTAACAATCTACGTTTATGGGAGATACGACCACGTATACCAACAGAAGACTTTATCGATGATGGCGAGGAGATTAATCCTTGTGAAATCAGAGATATATCACTTGATGGTGACATCACAGAGCTTCAGGTATGTTTCGCACTTGAAAACCTATCATACTTTGCCTAACATGAATATTCTACAGTTCATTGACAGTGATAGCATTGTTGCATCTACATCAAATGGCAGTGTGTATCTACTAAGAATCAATACCAATGATTTGTTTGAGATAGACATCCAACAAGAAAAATGCTGGAGTAAATTGCATAAGTTGGACACTGGCTTCACCAGCTCCTGCAACTCATTTGCCATCTATGACAATGACATTGCATCAGTGGGTGAAGATGGGAAAATCAACTTGCTATCAATCAGCAATAAGCAATGCAATCGTACCATTGGTAAATAGCAAGACAGTTTGAATTGGTACATGGAACATTAATTGATGTCTATGTTTTAGATAAGGCTGATAGTTGCACCATTCAGTGCGTGGAATTCTTGCGGTTCAATGAACTGTTAACGGCAAATAGTCGTGGCCAATTGAAAATCTGGGATTTGCGCAACCCAGGCAACAAGCCCGAGCAATTGTTCATGCTGCATAACGACGCAATTTTGTCGCCAACATGTTTAGCATATCATCCAACTCAACGACACATTGTCGTGTGCGGGGACGAGGGTGGCGTGTTAACAATATGGGATTTAAGACAAAACACTTACCCTTTAAACGTCCTCCGACAGCACGACTCCGCGGTCAGCGAGATCAAGTTCCATCCTGCACGTCCGGATCAGCTCTTCTCCAGCGGGGGCGGCAACGTCTTCCAATGGACTGGTGTACGCCAGGGCATTTTATCAGATGCAGCACTATGGTACCTGCAGGCAAACGGCCTCAATAAGTACGACATTTACAGATTGATGCCCGAATTGCACGTGCCTATTAACAGTATCGATATCTATAGGGATAAACTGCTATGCGGGGCTGATAATGAAGCCATGTACTTGATTGAAAATGTGAATATCTATAATATGGAAATCTAGTTGTAATAAATCGGCGCTTTTTCTAACAAGGATAATTGCAATGATTCCGCGAGCGCGCATATTGATTTACGTATTGAGAGACTAGATGTACTTAGAAATAATAGTTACCTTTTAATATTCTTATGAACACGGAGCATTTCACTCACAAAATCACACAACGATGAATCCACCACGAAAACTTGCAAGTAATGGCGTAAATCGAATTTCAGGCAAAAGGACGCCACTTTGACGTAAACAAGCTACTCGAAACAATTGAACAACTGCAACGGCCAAGCAACGACTAACGGACTTCGTTATTTTGCTTAATAATTGATACCGAATATGTTTGCATGCTGCATGTGTATTATATCGAATAAATAAAGCAAAAAACGCTTCACTTCAAAGTAAAAATATGCAAAAAAACATAAACAATTCGCGTTTTAATATCGGCTTGCGGTACACCTAGCGACACCTGTACACCAAAATAATAACGTCGGAAATCTATATTAAAAAATTACTAAATTACTGAATATATCTTATAACAAATTCGCAATATCACACCTACATTGCTTATTTTATGAAAATGTTGCAAAATAATCATGTAAATCAAAATTATAGCAAAATTATTTTTACATTAGTAAGGTACGCCCCCTTCCGGCGAGGTGACACAAGAAGCCTAACCTAATATCTATGTATCTTCATAGTGAAATTGAAAATTACTTGTAAAAATGCCAATATTAGATAAAGGTACGATATTATATGAATTATGAACATGCAACTACACACTTGTATCAAATTTCAGGCATTCGTCTTCTCTTCAACACCCCATCAAACACTTTAAGTGTATTTGGTATCACCTCTGTCCGAAACTATGCTGCTAGGAAAGGTACCAGAGCAAGGCGAGCAAAAGCAAAGGTGAAGGTAGAAGTGCAGAAAGTTGGCTTTATTCCGCACAATCAAAGAAACCTCGAGAAGTTCTTGGCGACCAGGCCAAAATTGAAGTTTGATGACTCCTGGAAGCAACTTCCCACAGATAATGTGTATCCACATAGGTACTACCAATGGAGAGTTTATCCTTTCCAGGAAGCTATTCAATGCTTGAGAGAGATCAATCATCCTGAGATGTACAACCTGCCTGATGCTAATGTCCAGGTGAGGATTGAGTTGAACATGGAGGGTGAAAAGAAGAACAAGTTTGTGGATAACTTTCAACGAATTGCCGCTATTCCACATGCATTTGAACACGGCGAGGAGCGCTCTGTGATTGCGTTTTCCAAAAGCGAGAAAATGCAGGCAGAGGCACGTGAAGCAGGAGCATCAATGGCTGGAGGAGTTGAATTGATCAAGGACATACAAAATGGGCAAATTTCCTTGTCAGATTTCCAATTTATTGTTGCTGAACCAGCAATTCTTCCTGAACTTGTTATACTCAGGGGAGTCATGAAACGGCGTTTTCCCAATCAGAAAGCTAACACTTTGGACGACGATGTAGTTCAGATGGTAAAACGACTCACTGATGGACTAAATTATTCAGCAGCTAAGGATGAGTTTGAAAAGGACTTTGGGCTCATTCAGACTGTAATTGGCAATGTAAGAGATCATATTTGTTGTATGAATAGTTACTAATTACTGATTTCTAGTTGAAAATGGACCCCAAACAATTGGAAGAGAATTTTGCAGCATTAGTCCAAGATATATATCTAGCAAAGCCCAAAAGGGAAGGATCATTTATAAGTAGATGTCTCCTATGGTGTCCTCCAACTCATGAGAAGCTAAAGGTTGATCATAATCTGTATATCAAAGATAAACAAAGTGGCATTAAGAAGGAACAACAAAAAGATGATGAAGCAGAGAAACAGTCACTTATCCAATGAAACTAATAAGAAATGTAGTATTTTCTATGAATAAACTGTATTATAGACATCATTAGACAATTAGATTTTGATTTTTTATTGTATATGTTTACTAAAATTTATAGAACTTGTAATTTTGCTATCCAACTTCATTACATTAATAAATTCTCTACCCACTCTAAAAATTGCTTGATTTATCAAGGTCAATCTAATCATTTTGTCACCAAGGTTATTGCATTCAAACATCTGCTCCAGCTGCTAAATTTTACAGCCATGGCAGACAAGAAATTAGCAATTGTAAGCATAAAGATTGCTCCATTCACCTTAATTTTGCAATTATTTGCAGGTAACTGGAAGTAACAAGGGCATTGGCTATGCCATTGTTAAAGGCCTATGTGAAAAATTTGATGGGGACATCCTACTAACATCCAGAAATGTGGAGAGAGGTGAGGCAGCAATTGCAAAGTTGGAGGAGCTTGGATTCAAACCCAAATTTCATCAGTTAGATGTCTTGGATGAAGCCAGCATTGCAGCCCTTGCAAAATATATCAAAGAGAACTACCAGGGTATTGATATCCTGGTGAATAATGCAGCAATTGCCTTCAATGTATGTGCCAATATCGAACATGTCAGAATCTATCATTAATGTGCATTATGTAGGTGGATGTGACTGAACCTTTGGATGTCCAAGCTAGGGAAACATTAAAGACCAACTACTTTGCCCTCTTGCAAGTCTGTGATGGATTATTTCCATTGCTTAAGGAACATGCCCAAGTTGTGAATGTATCCAGCTCTTGTGGGCATTTATCTAAGATACCTTCTGGTGAACTCAAAGGGAGATTTGCTTCAGAAACATTGACTGTTGAAGAGCTTACTGGATTAATGAATGAATTCATCATGTTAGTAATATTAAGAGGGTCTTGGAAAAGCATTTAAAATGTTTATGTTTCAGTGCAGCAAAGCAGGGAAGGAATGAGGAGCTAGGATGGGGAAAATCAACATACAATGTTTCCAAAGTTGGAGTTAGTGCTCTAACGCGTATTCAACAACGTGCATTTGATAGCACGGCAGCTGAGAAGGACATTTCAGTAAATAGTGTCCATCCTGGTTATGTGGATACAGACATGACAAACCATAAAGGACCATTGACCATCGAAGAAGGGGCTCGTGCTCCGTTATTTTTGGCCCTTGGTGGGCATAATTTGAAGGGACAATATGTTTGGCGTGATTCTACAGCTTGGGATTGGTTGGCAGAAGGAACTCCAGCTCCAGTTTAAATCAAATTGCATTTCTAATATGGTTAAATGAAAATATCTATGTAATACATGATTATCAAATAAAACAATGCACATTTAGAGTTATGAGCTCAGTACACTTTCAGCTTTATTCAGATCGCTCGCCTTCTTAAGTTCATATTTAAAGTTATTCATCACCTTCATCTCCATTATCTTCATCCGATTCTGATTGCTCACTTTCTGCCCATAACATTGCTGTCGTTTTAAACGTTCCAGCTTTTCTCGTGTTGCTTCCCTATCAGGACCCAATCCGCCCAAAGTGGGCACCTTCAACATGGCCTTCTCGACCCTCTTCTTGGGCAATTTCGTCAAACTGACCCGGGTCATCGAGGTGAGATTCTGTGTGGACTTCCCCGTGTTGTTTTTATTGATCGAAGTCACCGATTTCGCTTTAGGTGGCTCATTCGAGGTACAAGTTACATTACTGCGACAACTGATCGAACTCAGTTTATCTGTGAGCAACTTCTCGTTCTCGAGGAAGCGATTGTAGAAGCTGCTAGAGTCCGAGACGAAGGAGAGAGCTGTAGATTCGGCATCAGATAGGTCAAAGCTTCGTGCCGTTTGGAAATTGTCCTCATCACAAAGAGCCCGAGTGGTATCCGTTGGTTCTGAGCCCTGGACGTATCCAATCTTCGCATGGAAGAGGTCCACATAGGATTTCTTCTTGCGCCTCTCGAGGAAGAGCTGGCTGAGGCTGCTCGTGCTCGTTGATGTGGTATCATTCGATGGCAGCGTTAGTTTTCCTCGTGGATGATGGGACCTGGTGGACCTCTGGCGTAGGATGTCACTCTTGGAGGTTTCACCCCTGTAGAGTGGCACCGTTTGAGAGATATCGCTGCCATCCGTTGAGTTGTGCAGTGATAACGGTTCCGGGGAGTCGTCTTCCTCCAAGGAGTCATAGAATTCGTTATCCTCCATGCTTTGTGCACTTCCGTTCAAACAAAACACATTCAGAGACTAAATTACACGTTCAAGAATATTATAAAATAAAATGATAAATTCATTGACAATTCAGTGACATGGCAATGATTGTTGTTATTTGTTTATTTATATATTTCTACTAAAGACGCGCCCCGATTTTTGCATTTTTAGGTACCCATTTTGCAAGTTTGGGTATTTCCGAATTCCGCAGGGTTTTGGGACCATGTTCAATGTTATTTTTTCGTCAAAATACTGTAAATGCCGTTTGAATCATCAAAATCGATCCAATAGTTTCGGAGATATGAAAATTTTTGAAACATCGAGCGATTTTAAGAATTTCATATCGTTTTTATCGCTACAAACTTTTTTTTCAATTTTTTTCTTCGAATGCGATTTCTGCGTTCCCCATGACCAAAAGGGCATGAACCCATACATTTTTGTAAAGTACTCATCAAGGCCTACAATTTGGTTCTAACTTTAGTTCAATTGGTCCGACGGTTCAAAAGCTATACGCAGTCAAAGACGCGAAAAAAAGCGAAAATTTTGCATTTTTAGGACCCCATTTTTCAGGTTCGGGTATTTCTGAGTCCCGCAGAGATTTGGGAACATGACCAATCTTATTTTTTCGTCAAAATACTATAAATGCCGTTTGAATCATCAAAATCGGTTCATTAGTTTCGGAGATATGAAAATTTTAGAAAACTCGAGCGACTTTAAGAATTTCATATCGTTTTTATCGCTACAAACTTTTTTTTCCAATTTTTTCTTCGAATGCGATTTCTGCGTTCCCCATGACCAAAAGAGCATGAACCCATACATTTTTGGAAAGTACTCGACGAGACCTATAATTTGGTTCTAAATTCAGTTTAATCGGTTCAAAGGTTCAAAAGTTATACGCACTTAAAGACGC
>JARJDZ010004720.1:0-24657 GCA_030264555.1 Aleochara sp. GC000083 | reverse complement strand
TTGAAAATTGCCGCCGGGCAGAAGCAGATAAGTATAGCTTTTAAAGACGCCCCAGGGCTACTGTCCATCGGCGATTATGGTCGGCTTCTTCCTTCCAACTTCAACATCCATCGCCCATGCTCAAGATGAGGCTGCTTCTTCGATTCCTTCGACTTCTTCTGAGGTGCAATTTACGTGCTGCGTGTCTTCCTTTTCATGCAGACAAACACCAGTAGTGTGTTCCATGGTTTTTTTTTTGTTTGGAGGAAATTTGTTGTTCTTGTAGAAGCGAAGGTGTAATTGGAGGGCAATAAGTAAACGTTGAGGAAGGGTCATTTTTTTCTGGCAAAACGTTTAAAATTTTTTGATTTCTAAAGGTTGTTATTTTAAATTCCATTAAGTCGGATCAGTTTTTATATTAGATCCGATATCAATTTTATTTCAATTATTCTGAATTCACCTTCAGCAAGAACTGACTCTTGTAAAAAATTCTTCAGTTTGAATGCTCCATTTTATCAACATCTTAAGTTTCTAGATCTTTCACCTAAAAGACCATCACCTTTTTGGTTCCTTATACTATTTTTTGAAAGTTTTCATTTTTGAAGGGAAATTTAGAAACTTTAAATTTGATCCAATTTGCTGTACTTTTTTGCCTTTTTTGCCATCCTACAAATCTCTTGAATGGACCTAGAAAATCTTACTACAAAAGTCTTCATTATCAATACAAATATACAACCATTAGCTTCTAACTCTTGAAGAACAATACAATCAAAAAACAACATTAACAAGCAAAAAACCATCACCAACCATCTTCATCTCTTTCTCTTCTTTCTTTTCTGAAGATGTTTGTTCTTGGTTCATGTACATTCTCATACTTCAAGACATTGTGCACTGAGGCTGCTGATGATGCTGCCGTTGGAGGAAGAAGTTGTTGGCGCTGCACAGCCTTGAACGAGTGGGCGTACTCTTATAAAGATTTCAATCTAAATTCCTTCAAAATTACATTGGACGCCGAAGATTCGAGTAACTAGCCGAGCACAATGTGCAGTAGAGAGATCAGCCACGGGCATAAAAACTCATTAAAAATTATAAATCACCGCGCGCGTTCCACTCGCATTTGCTTATGAAGTTTCTTATGGCTACCATTTACACCCATCGTTCGGAAGGAAGCTACTAGTTAAAATTAGATTTCTGAAGTTTCCAGTAGTCTCAAGATAATTTGCAATTAAGAGAATCACGTTTTTGGATTTCGAAGTTTTCACTAGGAGTTTCTTAGTTATCATGTTTTTTTTTAATGTATTTAATTCTAATAATTTTCTGGATTTAGTTTCTTCAGAACTTTTCAAAAATCCTTTCAAAAAACTAATAAATTTGGAACTTTTTACGATTTAGAAAGGAAGATCAGTAAAGTTCTAACAGTAACTGATTTTTATATTATTGTTTTTGTTGTTGATTTTTCTAGATCAAAGTTAGTAGTTTGCAAATTTTCATAAATTTTCTGACATCATATTTAATACTAATTATTTTCTGATTTTTAATTTTAGCAGAACTTTTTGAAGATGCAGTTTCCAAAATTTCAAAATTTACTATTGAATACATCTTTATAATTTGCAAATTATCACAAGTTGTTTAAATGTTTTGATTTTCTTGCTTTAATTTGATCAGAACTTTTTGAAGGTTCAACTTTTAGAATGACAATTTCAGACTTTTTTACTGATTAAATTGAAATTCATTAAAGTTCTAAAAGTAGCTGTTTTTCAAATTATGGTCCTTATTTATTTCTGAATGACAATTCTATCAATTTGCAAATTTCTGACTTTATGTTTAATGTTGATAATATTTTTGACTGTAGTTTCAACAGAACTTTTCAAATATACTTTTAAAACAAGATTTCCATCAAACTTCTAAATTGAAATTGGAAACTTCTAAAAGAACTTCCGGAAACTTCTAGAACAAGAACCAACTTTTCAATTCATCAATTTCTAATGTCCATCAAATCTTCCATATTTTGATACCACCTCTTTTTGATTTTCTAACAAGATTTTAAGGAACTCAATCCTTAACTATCCAAAAATACCCCAAAATTTTCCATCACCAATGTATTTCATCCTCCAATCTTTACGCTTTGTCGACGAATCGCATGGCAGAAGGTTCCGGTTCAAAGACGCACACCGCACTTAAAACGAATTGATGTTGATGTTGTAATGCTGCGTGCACCACAAGACAACGGCTTTAACGAGTTGACATCTTTTATTCTGCCAGATTACCGCACCAATTCATTAGCTTCAGTTATGCATTCCCGCAGGAATCTATTAAAAGTTCGGTTCGTGCGCGCTCCAGTTGGTTTTATTTTCGGCACCGAAGAAGAAAAGAACGATTGTTTCTTCCTTCATTGTCGTCCGACATTTTCGAGTAAATTTTACGCATATTTTTATATGCATTCATCAAGGCGTTTGAAAACATCGGGCGCACATAAATTTTCCATCACATTCATCCTCTTCTTGCAGACAGTCAGACGTTTAGAACAGTTGATCCTATGGTAGAGATTTTCTTGTAAAAATAAAATTTGTCTCTTGTTAATGTCTGATAAACGAGCAAAGTAGTTAATACAATTTTACAAGTGGAAACTTTTTTTTTGTATTTCTTTTGATCAAATCAATTATTTAATTGGCAATTCGTTAAATTGCAAATTCCCAAATGCTATTTCTTAAAATCAAATAACTTTTTACTTCATTAAGAAATGTAGTGAAAATTTTGATAAATTTTAATAAAATTTGCTTCCTCAACTTTTTACTTCAAATCAATCTGACTGAAAATTTCCGAATGTTTTTTCTTGTATAAATAATATTTGTCTTTTTATTTCTGAAGAGTCAAATCAATTAATACATTTCAGAAGTTAAAACTTATTTATTAGCTTCTAGAAAAAATATTTCACTAAAATTTTTGAAATTTTTGATTTTTGAAATTCAAATCAATTACTATTTCTTCTTTGATTTTTTTCTACGAAAAACATTAAAAAAAAATAGTTGTTTGTTAATTTACTTCTGTTAAATGACATCTTCACACTCAGAATTTCTTCACTTTATTTTGTCCTAATTAGAAAAAAGAAACTAAATGAATAAGAAAATTGCATCGAATCATTTATTAGCATGAAAATTGATTCGGTTCACAGCACGTGATCATAAAATGCCCAAGGGTTAATCAATACACGCAATAATTCTCGTGATGTGATTACATTAGAATATAATCAATCGTTGCGAACTGCAATTAATCGCACTGAGATTAATCATCTTGTCGGCACGGATTTCTTACTGCAGTTATTTTTAATCTAATTATTAGTTTGTTTGTCTCTGTCAGAAGTTTACTTTAAAACAACTCAAATAAAAGAAAATAAATAAAAATGAAAAATAAAAGTAGAATCGTACAAAGTCAATAATTGCATGTGATACAATACAAATAGGAGGAGAAGAAGTTTAATGAAATTTCTTATCGGATGCGGCTTATCTGCAGGCTCATAATAATAAACAACATTTTTCATTTTGCCATTCTCATTGGCATCGACCAGCCCAGCGTTTAATATTCATAAATAATTCGATTATTAAATTGTGCACTCAACCAACACTCACCAGCCCACTGCATATCATTCATAGCATCCTGCACTTTCTGGAGGAATAATGTCGGGAAAATTGCACACAGAGAGGTGAAATATTGCAATGGACAAGAAATTAGTACGTCCAGTTTAATTAGTAATTACAATAACAGTAATTAATGCCTGGAAGAATAGTCTAGATGTGTAATTTTTGTTTTCATTCAATTTTTCTTGGATGGATATGTTTTTAGATCGTTTTGTTGTTTCCTTTTTTACCAAAAAATTTTGGTCTATAAATTAAAAAATATTTTAAAAGACTTTAAAACTTTCAGTTTCATTTAAATATACTTCCAGAAGAAAATTTCATAAATAATTTCATCTCATTCTCTATATTTTTTATATTTAATATTTTCATATCCTTCTATATATTTTTATATTTTATACTTTTTATAATTTGCAATTTCAATTTGAAAAACATGAATGCAATTTTGAACAATGCAATTGATCTCTTTTTATAACTTTCTGAATATTAAACTAAAAATCAAAATCATAAACGATTTATAATTGGAAGGGATTAATTTCTTTTTAAAAATATAATGCTTTTAAATTTCATCGCAATTATCAAATAAAAAAATTTCAGGGAGAATCATTAAACATCTTTTAATCGACTCAAAAAAATTCCAAATTTCGGTATTAAATTTTTAGATTAATCCCAAACAAGAAAAGATTACCAAACTATTTTACTTTTTCTTTTTAATACATCAAAATATGATTAATGACTATCTATGACGATTATTTTGAGATTAACCTTGCAACTTGTAATTTCAAAAGGGAAATTTTAAGGCAAAAAACTTTCTGTGAGGGTGTAAGGAAAATAGATCAAAGAAATTCCTCAAATTTCCACGTTTCTCATTATATCTCATATAATTTTAGCATATTTATTTCAAAACAGCGTACTTGAACTATTTCTTCTTGCAAAAATATTTTAGAAAATTCCATGAAGGTGTATACACTCTGGATATCTTTAATTGTCACCATAGATAAAAAAATCCTTGCATCTTTTCTTAAATTTGTATACTTTTTGTATAATTGGAAGATGAAATTTTTATATGAAAAAAGAAATGAATTTGAAGTAATTGATAAAATAAAAACTACTGAAAATTGAAACGAATATTTGGAAAATGGACCAATAAGAAGTATCCTTCAATTTATGACAATTTTTGGAAATATCCACAACGTACAAGGTAAAAACTAGAGAAGTTGAAGGCAGAAAACTATTTACCATAAAGATTGCGATCATTTGTCATGGGCAAAAGGCGTATGACATCGCGTCCGCCAAAATGCGATGCGCGCATGCAAATAATTGCCTTTGTCCATCTCTATTAGAATGCCTTCTTCGTGGCTGATGCCAAAGGACGAAATGCGAAATGAGTCGGCTGGTTCGCAGTGACATACGATTTCAGCCTCTTCAGCGATTATTAGTTATGATTAGCTACAAGAAATTGCAATTACTGCATCGCATTAAGATTCGCAAATTGCTAATGGCTTCAATCTTCAGCCACCCTCAAACGTTAAACTCGAGTTTGTATTTCAGTTGACTTTTAGTTTTCAACTATTGGAAATTTTATTAAAGTTAATTTGCAAACTTGGAAGAAGACATAAAAACAACAACTATTTTCTCTTCTGGTTATTAAACACGAATGAAGAAAAAAAGACACTTGAAGACCATAAATGTCCCAGAAAAGAATGCGGTGATTTATCGATTCGATTATATATTACTTAGTTATTAAATGTGCATAAATGGCAATGTGCATTCCATCGCATCGATAAGTTTATGAAGCGTTAAATACGTTAAACACGCGAGAAAAATGTCTTCGACCATTTCGTTTCATCTCATAAACTTTCAGAATTACTAAGCCAGATAAAATATTGTGCTATCTTTTCGCTTTTCTTCGCTTTGTTAGCCAATTCGAACAAAAATGTCGCTCACCAGGAAACAAAAATGTTGATTCGCAGTTTCAATCCCCCCAAAAAAAAATTATAGACGCGAATTATGATTGACAGAATCCAAACATCAAGCACTATAATACAAAAACCTCCAACAAAAGATCCCTTAGGCTTTTGATTTTTGGATTTTCATAGTTTGATTGAGGTTGAGACCATTCTTGTGTTAATTTCGGGGTAATTTGATGCGAAAATCGCTGTAATAGAAAGCACCAGAATCGATCCACCCACCCATCAGCAATTATCCCTTTGAAAATGACCCATTGCATTCCGATGCTTTTTATGTGGTTTATGCCAACGGCAAAAGAGATCAAACATTGTGAACCGTCCAATTAAAAAATCCCCGAATAATTTGGGTTCATTTCCCATGATTTATTACCTGCTATCGAATCGACTCTGGTACGAGTGAAGAAGTTCATTTTTGAGGTTTCGATGATTGCATGGTTAATCAAATGTGAAGAGCTCGTGCTGAGGCGCCAGTTTTGGCCCAAAAATTTCAAAAATTACGGTAATTATGTGGAAAAAGGGGGAGAGTAATTAAATTCGTATTAAATTTTACCTGAAAATCACTCCAATTATAAACACCCACTCAGAAAACAATTCAGATCTTTCAATATTTTCTTGCATTTTTCTTACTTATTGTTATAATAATTAAATTTTTATTTTCATTATGAATTCAAAATTCCCGCCATTTGATTCATCACAGATGTCGATAGATGGCGATACACGAATTGATTTTTAATTTTCAAATTTGTTTGTTTTGTTTTTTTTTAATTAATTCCATGTAAAGGAAATTGCTTGGCAATTACTTATTATTCCGATTAATCTATACATTCAAGCATTAAATATTGAGCAGCTGAAGATGCCCAAGAAATGAGCACTTGCAAAAAACCGGAGAGTATAAATCATGTAAAATATTTTCGTTTAATTGCGTGGGACGTAACCGCATCTTCTTGCTGCATTGTTCGCTGGTTTGTTGCATGCGAGTCGATCTTCTTTTTGCTGACTGGCAACGAATAGACCCAGCAAACGATGGAATCGAGGGTTCGAATGGTCGAGAATGAGTTGAAGCCCGGAGGCAGAACGATTATAAATCAGGGCAATTAGAAGGCAATCGGTTTAATTACTCCCAACTACCGGTCTACATGCCTGCAGACTTCAACTCTTCAAGTCTTGCCCAATAATAACCCCTTTCGCTGGATACCAATCTGGAATTCACATAAAAAGTTTTAAACTTTTTGAGATCATTTTTACCAAAGAAAAAAATTGTTGGTGGTTCATTAAGAGCGAATTTCATTGATGTATTGATTGATAGCTGCATAAATTAATTCTCGGAGTAATTCTATCGGATGTAATTAACAAAATTAATTAATATTTTACAATCAGGTCAAAATTCGTTCGTAATCTTCGAGTTTGGTAATGCATGATTTATGATCTTTCTAGACGCGATTCTTTTCCGCATTTTTATCCAATCCAGTCTCGATTTGATACAGCATCAACGCGCGTGAAATATAATTAAAGCTTGTCCAATTGCGCGCAGCATGGTATGTTCATTAGTCAAAAAACGACACGACTTCATGTCGTACGCAGAAGAATTTCGATTCTTCTAGCTTGGTTGGTTGGTTGGTTTGTCTCCTCCTGCCAAATTCATCTCGAGCTGTGACACGACAACAATATTTTTACGTTGAATTGAGCGTTTTGTGTCGTGTACAAACGCATTTTCGGTGCCTGGTGAATAATTGACAGAAGTAGGTGTTCTGTTTGTATAAATTAGCGTCATGCTCGAAGCAAACACCAAAATAAACCCCTTCAGTTTCTCCCGAGCTCATTTTCGTTGTTCGCATTCGCATTTGCAGAGTTGGGATCCAACGTCGACGAAGTTTCGAGACAATTTGTTTCAGTTAATTTCCGTGTCGACAAGAGATTAAAATTGCTGATGTCGTCTTTGACTTTTGACTCTCGAGTCAGGAATCTTGTGTCCAATTCGTTGAGTTTTTCTATGTTTCTCAAAGCTATGCATCTTTTCAAATGACATTGATGGAAGAATTTTAATCCAAGGAATTTCCATCCAAAAGTTTAGAAACAAAAATCTAGAAGATACAAACAAATCTTCAAAAATTACTGTAAACTTTGTTTAAATTACTTTAAAATTTGTTTTCTCCCAATCTTAAAATTCCATAGTAAATTTCTTGAAGTCAAAGACATCAAAAGTTCAAAAACAAAGAATTGCATAAATATCAATCAGAAATCCCAAAAATTTGACTTGTAAATTGTTGATTACTTTCCAACAATCAAACTCAAAAATTCCGTATCAATAACCCTCAGATAATGATACGTTTGAGCATTCCTAGACATCACTTTCTGACTGTTTTTGGGTCTGAAGAAGTCATCCTGGGGATATGAAGGGCGACGATCTCGCCATGTCTAGACAAGTCTTGCTGGAAGGCTTCTTCATGGGGTATAATATCGGGGCCTGGTGCACATCGCTTCCAGCTCGATTTCGGCACGTTTGAGATGGTGCACTTTTCCATTTCCATGCTACGAATGAGCGACACTGCGGAATGAGCGCAAAGCCAGCAATTACAACCAGCGTAATTATATCCCCGACGAAGAAGCGTTTAATTACCGTTTTCGTGGGAGATATATGCGCACCCATTAAGTAGTCCCCCAGGTCCGAATGTACCAACCATAATTGTTGATTCGGTTTATTAATTGTGGTCCCAATAGGAAATCAAGTTTTTTTATTGCCTAAATGGTTTTTAAAAATTTTAAGATTTTCATTGGAATTCTTGTATGAATTTGAATTATTAGTAGGTTTTGATTGAAGATATGAGTATTTGAAGACATAGATGAAGAAAATTGTGTAATAGAAGTTATTCAAACAAAAATAGAAACAAAAAGTAGTTTGAATAAGATGAAGGGAAACATAAATCCTTGATTGATTAACAAACTATTTGAAATAGAAACTATCAACATGAATTCAGCTTCCAGCAAAATCATGGAGCGCCATTATCAGTCGCATTTACGCTGAATGAGTTAAATTAGTAATGAATTATGATATTATTTTGCCCGCGCTCGTAGTCCGCATGCAAATGTTGTGAAACGATGTAGATTTATGTGAATGCACAGCCTTGCAATTTGCCTCCAGAGTCCATTGTAAATCACGCGCGAATCCAGACCACAAAGAAGATGCGAGACGTAATTAGTGTAATGAATAATAATCGAGACGTGCACGGGTTGAACCAGAAATATGTGGGCGCATTCGAGACTAAAACTAGTTAGTTGAAACTAAAACGTTTTATCGTTTGAAACTAAAAATTAATCAATATTAAGATGAAGAAACTGCAAAACCTTCTGTAGAAGACGTCCATTCTGGAAGTTTTCAAAAAATTTTCTGAGACCAAAAAATTTCCGAAAATTTCCAGTGGAAACCCCGGAATTAGTCGCCATGTTGATTGATCCTGAAGGACCACGATTGCCATGAAGTTCTGGCTGCGCCTGTGCGAATTGTTGGAGTTGCGCCAACATTTATCCAACGTGATGTGAAGACGCACGAGTCAGTTTCGCATCAGGCGAGCAGAATTTCCACGAGGTAGTTTCCTGGTTCCACGTGGAAGAGCGTCATGACGCCGCATGGCGTCACATCAATTTCACAAACTTTGCCTTCAAAATCCCATACTCGCGACCGGGATTTGTTGTTGCATCAACGATTGAGACAACTGTTGATTTGATTTAGCTGCTGTTTGTTGCTGTTACCTGCAGCGATGATTAATCGAGTTGCATAATGTCAATCGATCGAGGTGCATTTGCGCGCGGCCAACTTGATTGATGCAATTATGGCAGCAGCGACACGCCGCAATTAATCAGCGTCGCACGGCAGTTCGATCATATCGAAGATACTATCATAACATCGTGTGCTGTCCGTTCGAACCTCAATCCTCTATCTGAAGGAGCAGAATGAAGGAGTGCAAATCGGGCCGAAGAACGGCGACATGCATCGAAACGTTGCGCGCGTACAAGAAGCTCTCGGATAATCCTGACAATCACTATCAATTAATAAAGGTCGCCTGTCAAAACATTGCAATTAAATTTCACGTGGATTAATTACAAATTCATTTACAATTAAATTACGGCGCGAATGCAGAGCCATTAATTTCGAATTTCAACATCTCAGATTCATTATTCAAATAACATGTCGTATCTCCTTTTTGCTGCAGGATAAAACCGTTCTACTGTACGTTGCTACACTCGCGGAGGAGAAAAACGTGGAGATTCTGGATTTGTGCTTATCAATCGTGGAGAATTTCGTCGAGGATGAGAAGAACCATTCAGCGATTTTGAATACTTTCGGGCTTTTTGAAGGATTGAACGCCATTTCATTTAGGTAAGAATAGAAATAGAAATAGTTGTCATCCTAATGAACCTTAATTTATCCTGTTTAAAGACCGACTAAACTTCCTGAACCTCTCTCCAACAAATTGAACTCCATCCTGCAAAAACTAAGTGCCAGTATGTCCTCTACAAGACAACATAAAAGATTTCGACGATCCTATCTAACGTACAATTTGTATTTACCCGGATTATCTCATGTAAATCATCTCATTTCAATTCAAACGTCATCAACTAATCTCAATGTTGCAGCTTACTAAAGAAATCTATGAGAAAATATTGCTCTCCACAAAAGGTATCGTCTCATTTGTCTTGGACGTGGACAAAAAATCTGCAATGATTCGCACTTGTTCCACAATCGCAATCGAATCAGTTATGAAGAAAATTCGCGATGATTCATGTATCGCTCCTCTAATTATAATAACAAACAAGGAAGGGCAGAAAGTAAGCTCAATTCTCTTTAACAACACCATATTGATGGTTTAATTACAGGAATATGTTGATGTTTCTGATAAACGCGTCTCAGGAACTCCGATAAAACTTGATGATTTGCAACATGATGATAAAAATAAGTCTGGTTTGGATGCCACCCTTCAATTTATTACCAACAAAGTATCACGAACCAAGGATGCATTACAAGGTTTACTTGATATGTGGAACGAACATTTTTACTGGTAAATTTGAAAATATCGCATGCATTTCAAGTTTTAAAACTTTTGAAACTTTTGAAAAAGTCACTTTTGGTGTATGTTGCGACATCTGTTGATCAAACCAACTATCAATTTCATTAATGTTTTTTCGTTAATAAAATATTAATTGTAAACGCATTTAGTAAGCTATTAATTAATTTTCTAATAAGAAATGGTAATGTTTCTAATTTGTTATTATTAATTTCAGGAGGTCCTGTTCCTGGGAGATTAATTAACCTCAAAAGTAAAAGATATGTTGACAAATTTCATTTGATATAATTAACCGTAATTAACTAAGGGAAATCGTTGATAAGGAATGAATCATATACAAATCAACCCTACAGCGGTTCTGGAACAAAGTGGAGTGCAGATACTGGATGAACAAGCTGCCAGTTCACTTCTGGCAGCAAGTTTGACTGGTGAATCCAGCACCTGGACCATCGAAAAACTTCCAATCTTCTTGAATGCACCACCTGAATCATTGAATGTGGACTATATCAATGGAACATGTGAAGAAACTGTTATTCCCTATGAAATCAGTGATGAAGCTCCAGGTACATCCAATATTATGCTGCCAAATGATATCATTCTGCAATTTAATGTGAATACTGCAGTGCCAAATAGCATAGTGAAATCAAATAACGCACAGCTCTTTGGACAGCACATCTTTAACAACAAGCAGCTTGCTATTGAACCAAGCATAAATGACCCATTTGAAATTGTTTCTGCCCACAAATGCAAAGCATGTGGGAATTTGTTTGAGAGATATGATGAAATTATTAGACACATACAAAATGTTCATGTTAAACAGGAACAGTTAAGAAAGAAACCTAAAGTGGTAAATGCTGATGGCAAAAGTAGCTTATTTCTATGTGGAAAATGTGATGATAAAAGTATTGCATATGGAAGTATTGAGGAATTGAGGCAGCATATGATTACTGTAAGCATCCTTATCTTTAATAATCTTCATTTTATTAATTTATTTAACTTACAGACTCATAATCTGGTATACAAAAATGAAGAAACTATAGACCAAACAAAACCAAAAGAACTGAAGACTAAACCTGATGAGTCCTATCTACAAAAACTGGTTCAACACCAAGAAAGTGCCAATAAAAAGGTGAAATGTATGATAAAAGGATGTGATGCTGGTTTTGCTCAGAAGGATATAATGCTGAAGCATATGGAATTCCATGTTGGCACCATGAGAAAACGCTTCAAGTGCCCCAATTGTGATAAATTGTTCTTTATTTGGAGGACATGCAGGGCTCATATGTGGAAGCTGCATAATGTTGATGTTGGCCTTTATGAATGTTCAATGTGTGAAAGCTACAAATGCCTAGCACCTTGTAAGTATTACTACCCTGAATTCTACAACTGGAAATTGGTACTAATGATTTTGTTTATTTTCAGATGATCTGCTAGTACACATGAAAATGCATATGGGTTCAAGCAAATTCAAGCCATTTCTGTGTTCAATTTGCGGGGAGCAGTTCAATCGGCTGAATGATTTGCACAATCATTCAAATTCGCATGCACCCAAGGAAAATTGGACCCTTATAAAGTGTCCCAAATGCGACAAAACGTTCTCGAATAACAAGTATTTAAAACGGCATCTGCAAAGCGTTCACGATCCTTATATGCCGTTCATTTGCAATATTTGTGGACATAAATGTGCAAGAAAAGCTATGCTAGAGGTTCGTATTACATATTTTTAATAATTTAAATTCAAAAATCCCACCAAAATCTAGGGATTCAGTGGTGCCAATATACGCGCCCGTATATCCCTACACACCAAAAAAATTTCAAAGTAAAAATTATTTTGCTGGTGTTTCAGGTGCATTTAAGACAACATACAGGTGAAAAACCGTATAAATGTGACTTGTGTGATTTTAAAACTGGTGATCCCAGCTCTTTTCGACGTCATGCACTTCGCCATTCGGGACTAACAAATTACGCGTGCTCCCTTTGCGACTATCGGACAATTCAGAGCTCCGCGTTTAAAACTCATATGAAGACGAAACATCCTGGAGAAGAAGGCTACTTCAAATGTGATCAATGTCCATTCAGTACAGTGAATGCTAAACTATTTGAAGTGCATACACAGAAACACCAACGGGAGCAGAATTCAATACCAAGTAAGAAATGCACAAGAATTCATAAGAAGCTATATTATAATATTTGTTCTTGTTTAGCCATTGTGGACCAGCCTGCAATACAAACAGTGCCAAACGTTGAAGACGAAGAAACCCAAATCGGCCTCTTTCCTGACCATTTGGAAGACGCCGTGGACACTGGAGGAATTACGATACCAGCAGGTATAGAAAATTAACAATTATTTATTCCAATTTAACTTATTACATGGGGTTTAAAGAGTACACGTTATTTGATAATCTTATCTAGTTATTAATGCAATATGATTGAGATTTAAATTCCAACAATTGGTTTGGGGCGTGTTTTGAATATAATTTTCCTGGTAACAATTGTTTGGACGACATACTCGGTGCAATCAGCGCCCTTCTCCTTCCGAAGCAACGCCAGCGGTTTTTCGAGAGTCATTTCCTTGCCGAAAAGTAAATGGTGGCCGATTATAAGCAGAGGTTGGCCCGTTTTGGTATAATGCAGATCACCAATGAAGTGGGAATCAAAAGGCACGTCCCCATGGGATTTAATGTCGCCTTGCAGCTCGATGATAGCATATGAATCATCGAGTTCATTGGATCTGTAAAAAAGAGTCAATAAGTTAAATCCCTCAGTTGCTAATTGAAATGATAATGTTTACAAATAAGAAGGGCAACATTTTCGATTGTAATCGATCACGTGTATCGGAATTTCTTAAATAGGGGATGCTTGTTAATATTCGTAGACTTCTTGTATTCATAGTAAACAGCATCATCTGCTCCAGACATCGAACCCATATGCCCCGCGCGGCGATTTGCACCAGGTCCTCCACGAGGACCATTTTCTCCAGGTATTCGTTCGTCCTCACAGTCGATATCACTGGCGGCCAATACCTGGAAACAAATCCCAAAATGCATTAATAACCAGATCAAATAACCCATGAATTTATAGTTTACCTGTTGCAACAATTGCCCTTGATCCTCTCGCGTTTTGTACAACAAATCGGGCTCGTCATCCATGCCGGCCAACTTCGTGATAACCTTGTAGCTGTACCCTTGATTAACCAAGAATCTTTGGCGTTTTCTAGAGTAATTCATTTCCATTGTGTCCTGCGACACGAGCGTGTAGAAGAACGCGTTGTACTCCTCGGCGATTGCTCCTTTCTTGGCGCGCAGGATACGTCCCAAACGTTGTGCCTCCTGACGTCGCGATCCGCCGTGCGAGGAGATCTGAATCAGGACGTTCGCCTCGGGCAAATCGAACGACGTGTCCGCCACTTTACTGACGAAGATCGTGTTCACCTTCGGATTGAATTTGAAGTTCTGCAGAATTTGGATTCGCTCGCTCTGAGAGGTAGGTCCATAAATATATGGTTTATTCATTTTTATCGCATAATGCTTCAATGCGAAGACGTTATCTGAGAAGACGATTGTTTTATCACCGCGTCGCTCATGATATTTGATAAGGTATTGCGTCGCTCGAAATTTATGCGGGTTCATGACGTACAAAAGCAGGCGTTTGCTGGTTTTGCAAACGAGATATTCGCGGTAGAATTCAGGCGTCATCGGGCACCAAACTTCAGCGCATTGTACCCTCGCAATGAATCCGCGTTTCTGCAATTCAAGCCAGTTAGCTTCGTACAACTTGGGCCCAATTAGGAAATTCAAATCGGCGATTTTATCGTCTTCTCGTAGCAATGTAGCGGTCAAACCAAGCTTGCAATGTGATTGCACGATAGTTAATACTCTGCGGAACATTTTTGCTGGAATTGTGTGGACCTCATCCATGACGACAATGCCCCATTCTTGCTCTTGTAGCCATTTCATGGTCTGCTCAGCCTCCCACGAACGCCGTTGCGTGTGAGTTATCATCGAGTAGGTTGTAATAAGAATTCCACAACCCATGGGCTTATCTTTCGCCTCTGAAGTAAATCGGCAGATCATACTATCATCAGCTGTGCTCCACATCTTAAATTGTTGCTTCCATTGCTCTACAGACACACCAGAATTGCATAAAACTAGGGCGCGTTTTCGAACCGTGCAGCAAGCAGTCACTCCAACCAGAGATTTACCAGCTCCACAAGGCAAAACGATAACGCCTGAACGTGCCCGCCCATTGCCAAACATCTTACGAAGACTTTTCTCCTGATAAGGACGTAGAACTGCCGATGGTTTTAGATCCACGTTGATATCAGCATTGACTGTATCATTGCGGAAATCATACTCTGCAAGTAGCGGATACTCCAGCTCAATGCAACGTTTCTGAATGACTTCAATTTTTTCCTGATTAACTTCAAATGATACAGTTTTCAATGATAATTCCTCCTCATCTTCTTCATTATCCAATTTGTCATAGAAGTTTGTGATGTCATCAGGAACACTTTGAGACTCCTCTGGAGCAGCTGCCTTGCTCACACCAAAGCTGGGTGCTTTCCCCTTATCTTGTACTGTTGTTGTTAACTCATCAACTTCATCAGCACTCCTTCTTAATCTGCATTCTTGTATCACAGGATCCTTAAGTAATTTCTGAAGTATATCTGGATGAGGGCTCTCCACAAAATACTTATTATGCTTCAACACCAATTTGACTTTGCCATAAGATAGGGTACAGAGCTCTATGAACTGGACAATGCCATCAGGCACAGTTGTTTTACTCAATCGCTTCAAGTATTCAATGATATCATGGGTTTGCAGGCCCACACTTACAGCTGCATACAATGAGTATGCAGTTAGTTTATACTCATGAACATACTCAGGCCTACACACTGGTTCTGCAATTGCAATTAAGAAGTCATGAGCATGTTTGTAAACTGGTGAAAATGATTCCAGGAAGATGTGGCCATTTGGTGCCACCCATAATGGTCGTGAACTGTGGTCACCCTTTAGTTCCATTTCATTTCGGTAATCTTTCGCGCCGAATTCATCTTCTTTGGAAGATTGATCATTATTCTCAGCGTTTCGGGCTGCGGCCCCAGGTACAGCCGCCCCCGATTCAGGTGTATCATTCGTGTCATCATCATCGAAGTTCCACGCGGCTTCCTCTTCTTCCTTGCGACGCTTTTTTGATGATTTGCCTTCTTTGTAGCCACCAGAACGTTTCGGTGGCCCCATTTCTAATTAATTGCAATTTTACAGCCCCTTTAATTAGATTTATTACGACACTTGTTGTAATGTTGCCGTTATATTTGGAGGTTATGTTTATTATGTCTGGGAAAGTGGTTCAATGAATACGTACTTTCCTTATAGGGAGTAAAGTACTTTATTCCCTGTGAGCTACTTTCCCTGGAATTGGCGCCCAGACTGATGACCAAGGAAAGTTACTTTGGAAAGAAATGACATATACAGTGTGTTTTGAGAAATGTCTTGGGATAGGCAAATGCCAAATGGAGGCTGTCTGAGCGTTTCCAAGGAACTAGAAATGCAGTCGTTTTATGTTTGACACGAACAACAAATGCTAGATGCCAAAGTTAGAAAATTTCGAAATTTGTCCAAATCTGACGTGAAAGAGAAATGCGCGCGTTTTGTGGCCGACCACAAAAGCAGCCGGAATGAAACGCGCAGTAATAATGAAGTGAAATACTCACGTTTTAATTAGTATCATTATCGCTGATCATTCGCACCTCACCGAAGAGAAGCAAGGGCAATTGGCGGCCCTTATGCAAAATTGAGGCTCTCAAAATCAACCGTCAGTCAACTGGAGCGCCCACCGAATCTCCACCGAACGAACGCACGCCGTTTACCTTGGACTGACAGCCGCAACAATCATCTAACCCGCAAAAGTCATGCACTTAAAGCGCCTAATTACGAAGAAGTTCCCATCGGCATAAGTTTGCGATAAGTAAAGTGCGAGCAAAGTCATTCCAAATAGCCGCAGGAGGTTGTATGCCATCCAACTTACTATGCCGGACTCGTAAATCTATGCATCAAGCACACCATTATTCATCAACATTGATATGTCACCGCGAGTTAGCCACTTGGACAACGAGCAATGTCGGCAGTGCACCAGCTTTGCAGATTATATGAAAGAGAACAAAAAGCGCATCGCCAAGGAAAAGGAAGTATGCATTCCACCACACTGCAATTCATTCAGTCATATTAATCCATATCCATTACCTGTGCATGTGCTAGAGTGGAGAAGCAAGACGACTTGATTGTCCTCTGGATAAGGATGAGCTAGGAGAGAAATCATGGGGCTTGTTGCATACGATTGCTGCCAAGTATCCCAAGAATCCAACCAATGAGAACAAGTCAGATGTCAAAACATTTTTCAAAGTGTTTTCCAAGCTGTATCCATGTTCACATTGTGCTGAGGGACTTAGAGATGAGTGAGCATATTTCATTGCACCCAAAAACTTTAACTCCAAAGTAATTTCAATCTTACAGTCTTCAGGAGCATCCTATCAGGGCAAATAATCAGGAAGAATTGAGTCAATGGCTGTGTGAGCTGCACAATAGAGTTAATTTAAAGATAGGCAAACCAGTTTTTGATTGTTCCAAGGTAAATGAAAGGTGGAGAGATGGATGGAAGGATGGATCATGCAATCCATAACACATAGATCAATTAGTAGCATAAATAATAATTAGGCATAAATAAATAACATCGGCCTGGTGCCATTTTGACGTAAAATATTTATTGATGGCTTGTTATAATCATTGGTAAGTTAATTTAGGGATTAATTTGCAACTACACTGTTGTTACTTTATGAGTTGGCAATTTTTGAGTCGGCGGATTTGGCTATTAAAGTCGGCTCAATTTCGTTAACAAGAGGAGAATGTAAATGCAGATTATCCTTGGAAAATTAACTTGAATTATTTTGCTATAACTAATCCAAAGTTCGCATAGGTGTGAATACTTCATAGTCAGCGACACGAAAATAGTAATCGCCCATTAAAACCGACTGTGATGCACCTTCTCCATCATAAGTATGAGGAAGATTTGAATAGGAATCCATATTTGTATTGCAACTGCTGGAAATGAGTAGATCAGCACCAGCACCAAAAATTGGACCAAAACTAAAACAATACAATAAACGCTTTGCAATTTCCCATTACACCATGCAACTTACTCTGGATGATAGCAAATAGCAACCGTTTTCTTTTTAATGTGGAATTGCGTGGGTGGAATGTCTTTATGGTTGTGCAACGTGAACAGGAACGCTTTGTCGGAGGTGGCATAATGATGGCTTTTCCCAGGTTGCATTTCCCATGCAGCATCGCTAAAACCACCGCATATTTCGCCTCGGGAACCCAAAACGACGATGTAAACCGGCGAAACTCCATCGCAATGATTGTGAAATGCCGCTGCCGAATATCCATGCGTGCTTGCCCTGTAAATAAGCCTCCAAGACTGCTTCGAATTCATATACCATGCATTCAAGATGCGCTGATAGTGGCTCTTCTCGTGGCTGAGAATCACCGACCCGGGGAACAAATGTTTTGAAACGCGCGGCTTCAAACGTTGGTCTTCGCTGCCCTCAGAAAATTTGTTGGCCAGCGCTGCATGGCGATAACGCTCCAGGCTCAATTCCATAGGTACAGCTCCCGTGGGCTCTACCTCTTCGGCAAACACCTGGCTATCGATAAGGAGCAGGCGAACATGGTTGATAACTTGCGCCAAGTGTTGGCAGACCCGAGCTCGCTCTTCTTCCGTCCAATGTATGGTCGGTTGGGTCACCCCCGCTTGGTATTTCGCCCAGTTAAGTACCGCTCGCCAGACATCTTCCTCCTCCAGGCATAACTAATAGTAAAACAACCAAATTAATTACTGCTTCTAATTATAGCATGGAAGTACTTGCATAGTCTGAAGAAATTATCTTTATAACTGCATCCTTCTTCAGTGTGAAGAATGAATTTGTCTTCATGCATTCAGCTGCATTCTCTCCAATGTAACTGATGCATCGCTCTGCAAATCCTGCGGCTGCCTTGCCCCCTAAACATCAACAAATGATACAATAAAACTAGGATTTCTTACAATGAGGTTTATTCTAATTGTAAAATACAATTGTTTCAATAGCCTTATAAAAAAACTTAAGTAACTTAATCATATTTAGTAATGTTAGTTTCAGTGGTTAATTCCCAGGGTTCACGTTCTGTATGAGCGTTATATTATCTCCCTTGAGCATAATCCTGCCCAGTTGGCGGCGGTTTTTCGTCTTCACGTAATATTCTTCGGCCTCATCAAGCACCAAATTCATGTACTCGTCAAAGCCCACTATGTGCCCCTCGATACGTAGGTTAACGTTTTCGTATAGCCATACTTGTACTCGTGAACGATTCTGGAGATATCTGAAGATGAGGTTGATGGGTTGCACCATCACCTTCTGGACTTTTTGTGGTTTGAAAGCCATTTTTAGCGCTTAATTATTATTGTTATTAAACGTTGCGAACACGCAAATGCCGCTTATTTTATAGGTTATCTTGAACTTGTTTTACTTGTTGGCCGATAGGCACGCTAGCGTCACTAGAGTCTTTCGTTCAGAATATTAACGGTAGAGGGCCATTTAAAAAATGTGCCAAAAATGCATTGATTCATTTACAAGGTAGTGTAGAGATTACTTCATGCTGAACTAATTAATTTGCAAGGAAATGAAAAGTATGTCATTACACCACCATTGCACTTGTTAGTCGCAACATTTCTACCGTAGTTAGTACGATATTTAGCACATAACTGATAACACTTGCCTCTAGAACGCTCTTCCATTTCCATTGCAGCCGCCATGAACGTGCACGCAGACGCCGGTGATAACGTCGAGGTGATATGATCTTCACATGCGGTCCGCAATTCGTCGACACCGAGTTCCTGGGCGAGTGCCAGCATTTCGAACACACCGCTATCTTGCAACAAAACCTACAAAGCAAGGTGAGCAATTTTTGTTAAGCATTTAATTATCCATCACCAAACCTTTCCCGTGTACACATAGAGCAAGAATTGCCGGAATGTTTCTGGCGGCACTTGTGGCAATCTAATTGGGGTAGGTGTCCCTGGGGCACTTGGTGACACAGTGCATCCTGGTATTCTGCATATCTCCCCTCGTTTAGCGGTTTTGAAACTTTTGCATCTGAAAAAAGTGAACATGTTTCATTCCATATCATCCACGGACTTTGTAGATTGTACCGCGCCATTAAAATCACACGATGTGCAAAAACACGTTCCTCATCCCGGCCCAAGATGAATACAATGTCGGCTGAATCGACGTCTTCAGAGAGTCTTTGCAAATCGTCCAGTAGTCTGGGGACGCCTGCAAGGGCTTTATCTGCAGGTAGATTAGCATTTGGCAAGCTGCTAACTCGCGAACTCATCTTGTTTATCTTATGAGGCACTCCACGCATTCACAATCCGAATTTAAACATTCACGTTAGGCAAAGAATATCTGATAAGTTAACACTGATATTTCCGATAGAGTCGTGGAAAATTACATTCCTTCATGTTCAAAATACCGTTCTCAAAATAATAACAGTTCTGAAAATATTATGGAGGTTAGAGTAACCACCACTTGCTCTTTGCCACCTGAAGAATATCTTTGTGATGGTTCACATTCTTTTGCTACCTGTATCTACCTGTTCTTGAGATGTCGTGCTGTCTTCGTTCATTGACGTTTCGAGAGTTGCAAAGAATTCTTGTTGTACAGGTGTACAGGCAACCAAACATAGTGGTGTATTAATGATAGGTATTACCAGTAGTATAATCATGTTTATCATTTATATTGAATCAATTCAGTACACTTACATTTACATTTAATATACCTATAGACTTTGTTCATTATTATAGTAAATTTGTCTTTTAGGTATGGCATATTCAATCATCAAAACAACCAGTGCAAATGCTTCACCAATGAGAAGAATGAAGAAGGCTGACATCAATTGTGATAATGTGAGAGCATTATTGTCGAAGCGCGACCCTCCTCCAACCATCATTTGTACATGATAGTAATGATTAAGCTGCTGTAAGTACATATCACCCATGCCACTTGCTCGTATCCAGTTCATAAGAACAGAGAAACGTGGAAATACAGGGTGTCCCTTTGCAAATATTTCGACAACATTATAATGATAGAATTTTTCTTCTAGTGTGCGAATGCCTGGGATCCCGTGGTCATCTAGAAAACCCATGGTTAGAAGAAATTGCATGCCATGACGGGTCCCAATTGTAACGCAATCCTTCTGATAAGCACTGCGATCAAGTATTGGGTGGATCTCGTTGAATGTCTCAACGCTTATATGCCTCCGATAGATTTCGTCTCCATATTTGGGATCGGTGCGCTGATACTGCAGGGCATTACCTTTCGGTAAGAATATTTTCAAGTTTTTATCAAATATGTCTTGAATTGTCTCCAGGGGCGTGTCACGCTCATGATGGGTAAGCGTGAAAATTAAGTGCGCTTCCCACGCAGTATTTATTGCAAAAATGAAAATCCATGTGCATATGAAAAGCAATTTTAATTGGGGGCTTTTCGGTTGTACTGTTGCCAATTCCGAAAAGAGAAACTGTAATGGTATTGTACATGCGTTCCATGCGTTTCGAAAATATCGACTTTCTTGCGGCGATAGAACTCCAAAGAGCAACCACAGAATGCCACCCACGAAAAGCGCGACGAACAGTATCAACCACATTTCCGGTCGGAATATGCGCGTCAAATTCATGGCATGTGATAAAATTGGTGGAGTTGGTACCACCCAGATAACATCATCATCACCATAAGGTGGAATTACAATGTCGAAATCAATGATTGGAGATGCAAAGTGCAATGATGCTCCACCTATACAAAAATCTCCTTCGCCACTCTGTAATCTGCCCATGACGAAAGAGTAACTGCCATTGGGATATTTCTGACCAAATCCTTCGATTTCTAGTTTGTAAATCACGTTGAATTCAAATTCTGCCTTCATTACTTCTTCGATTAAACGAAACTCAGTGCCCTGCTTCAGATACTTCTGATCTTGATCAACGGAAAACGGTGGTATAATCAAAGATAGAATGTTCATTGTTGAGTTACGCCACTTCTTAGGAAGTTTGTTAGGAAAGTAGTCATCGGCGTAATGCACCAGAATTGGCGTGTAGTTTGGTTTACGAATATTTTCAAATTTGTATGGGAAGTAAGTAAATGCCAACCCAGAATTTATAACAATAATGACGTTGTAGATATAGCATCTTGAGATGTGTGCAAATATGTCTTCTAGCGAGATTTTCACTTCGTGCAAATATATTATGAACTTTGCCCGAGAATTCCATTCATCAAACGATTGTAATCCATCAATCATTTTTGTTGATGTTATGCTCAGCACATATACATCAATCGGTTTGTAATTAACGAATTGCCAATGCGGAAAATTGTACATTTTTAATGATCCATCCAAAATTATTTTGGTGTAATTTGCCAGGAGGAAACTAATATCATAGTTATCTGACGCGTACAATACCTTGTCAGTTGTTTTTATATGTTGCAATATTATATGAGATAGAATATTTTTAGCCTTTGTGGAAGGAATAATTAGTTCATTTTCAGAAGGGCAGTGCTTAATTATTTGAGCTCTATTTTCTGGTGCGCATATTAAAATAAGCAGCATCAAAAACATTACTGATTCATTACCCGACAATCAATTACCTAGACTGGTTATGTGAAATAGATGGCATCATATTTTCAATTCTGCTTTATCACTTTTTAATATGTTTTATAGCATAATAATCAAAATCCCATTATGCAATATTAGTATGTGATGATGTTAGATAGAATCTGTATTATAGGTATAAATAAATAATTATTTATTTATAGCTTTTCATGCAACTTATAGAACGTGTACTTTTAAAATTTGATTTGCATAGTGTGCGTGAATGGGCAAAGTATGAACTGGTAATTTTTATTTCCTGAATCAAACATAGTTGTGGACGATCAGTAAGATATGCCTTCAGTTAAGCGGTGAACTTGGGAATCTGCCACGCATCTGAAAGTTTTAAGGTTGTCGTTTTTCAGGTGATGATAGAAAATTAATCATATGGGCAATTAACTTCTCTATCATTCGCGGGATAGTTTGATTTAATTTTCCTTCGGGTAATATAGTTTTTTCGGGTTTTAATTTGAAAAGGTTGCCATTTTTGTGTGCTGTACTGTACATTTTTGCTTGTATTTCCCGAACCAATTGGCCGATCGTTATTTTTAAAAATTAGGTTTGTAGGCAATTAAATTCTCTATCATATATCATAATGTATGTCAATTTTTTTATTTTAGAATCTTCCATGTTTACATGGAGTCTGTGTGACAAATATGAATACCTTCAAGCTGCCAGAGATATTTGGAAAGCATCTTCAAGTAGTATGGGCTTCTGCAGCACTCTTAAGGTATTGTTTAACAATTTATTTCAATAAATACATTAGATATAATGTATGGCATAATTTTTCTTATTTAAGATTCTTCTATGTATACATGGAGTCTGCTTGACAAATATAGATAACTCCAAGCTGCCAGGGATATTTGGAAAACATCTCCAAGTAGTATGGGCTTCTGCAACAGTCTCTTAAGGTATTGTTTAACAGTTTATTTCAATAATTGCAACATATTATAATGTATGTCATAACTTTTCTTATTTTAGAATTTTCAATGTTTACATGAAGTCTGCTTGACAAATATGGATAGTGTCAAGCTGCCAGGGATATTTGGAAAGCATCTCCAAGTAGTATGGGCTTCTGCAGCAGTCTTTTAAGGTATTGTTTAACAATTTATTTCAATAATTTGAAAACATTATAAAGTGTATCATTATTCTTCTTATTTTAGATTCTTCCATGTTTACATGGAATCTGCTTAACAAATATGGGTATCTGCAAGCTGCCAGGGATATTCGGAAAGCATCTTCAAGTAGTATGGGCTTTTGCAGCAGTCTCTTAAGGTATTGTTTAACAATTTATTTCAATAAATACAATAGATATAATGTATGTCATAATTTTTCTTATTTAACATTCTTCAATGGCAATACAATAGATATAAAGTATGTCATAATTTTTCTTATTTAACATTCTTCAATGTTTACATGGAATCTGCTTGCCAAATATGGATAACTTCAAGCTGCCAGAGATATTTAGAAAGCATCTCCAAGTAGTATGGGCTTCTGCAGCAGTTCTCTTAAGGTATTGTTTAACAATTTATTTCAATAAGTGCAACATCTTATAATGTATATCATAATTTTTCTTATTTTAGAATCTTCCATGTTTTCATGGAGTCTACCTGGCAACTATGGGCCTTCAAGCTGCCAGGGATGTTTGAAAACATCTCCAAGTAGTATGGGCTTCTGCAGCAATCTGTTAAGGTATTGTTTAACAATTTATTTAATTAAATATATGTTATAATGTATGTCAATCAGCTGCAGCGTTATGTGGCATCTTATTCACTATTAATGTAGTGTTTAAATATATTTAGTGTGGGCTCTTTGTAAACTGTGGTGTCTTCTGTTGTAGCTCTTCTTTTGCTCGTTTCACTTTCCTGAATAATAAATTAAATATCTAATTCTTCAGATTCTTTCATGTTTTCTTTTTACCCTTTCTGGCTTGATTGTTTTCTTGGTTATGCTCGTGATTGGGGCTAAATAAAACCGCAGCGGGAGTAAAGTGACACTTTATTCCCTCTGTATAGTCGGTCCGGCGGATTTTGGTTTTTATGATAAGTTGGCGAGTTTCAAATGGCGGGAATAAAGTTACACTTTATTCCCTCATCGATTATCCCTTTCTACAGTAGTACCTCGTTAATTGAAGATTGTCAGAGGCGCCATTTTCTCTGGAAATATAGCAACATTCTTTAAAGTTGAATAACTCGAAAAGTAATGGGACTTTTTGACTGATTTTTTTTTGCGTTTCATTCAGAATTAGTGCCCAAATATTTCTAACAACATTTCCTGAAAATCC